>JZKD02S1652435.1:0-40069 GCA_000966675.3 Picea glauca | reverse complement strand
CACAATGTGTATCAATATAATATATGCTGGTTTTCCCGGTTTGGGTTTCCAGGTGAAAAATATCTGTGTAATGTTTGTGTTTGCCATTGTATCTTTTCTGTTCTTTTCTGAATATTGGTTTGCAGTAGATATTGTACAAGGTTAGAATTTACAACTGACAATAAGAATGACTATCCTATACCATTCCCCCACACTGGACACAAGGGGAATCATTTTCTATGGTGCATCAACAATCTATCAGACCATTTTCATTACGGAAATGATTATCCGATCTGGACCATTTTCCAAACTGGAAAATGAATTTCCATTAGAAATCTTGGGCAACTTTATGAACTGAAAAGTGACTGCCCATCCTGGACTATTTTCCAAACTAGAAAATGATTGTCCATCAAGAATCTTGGACCACTTTCAAAATTGGAAAGTGACTACCCAAACTGGACCATTTTCCAAACTGGAAAAACGACTGTCCATATATTAATAACATATCAGTGATCCCTCCCAACCTGGGAGTAATCATTTCCCTTTCCAATAAGGAAGTCATCTCCACGAGTCTCAACTTGTCCCTTAAGTACAAAAAAATTTCATCTTGGATAGAGGGTTTACCAAGATATCTTCTATCTTCTCATTTGTGAAGATATACTAGAGAACCACTTCTCCCCTATGGACACTATCATGGAGAAAATAATACTTGATCTCAATGTGCGTTGACCTGTCATGGAACACCGAGTTCTCTAAAAGCTTCATAGAACAATGATTATTACAATATATCACGGTCGAATTCAACACCTAATCAAGCAGTCTAGAAACCATATTAGAGAACCACACTTCTTCCATACAAGAATTACAAGCTGCAATATACTATGCTTCTGCAGTTCTGAGTGCAACAAACTTCTGTTTCTTGCTAGCCCATGATATCATGGAAAATCTCAACCTGAAACATATCCAAGAGGCACTTTTATTATCATCTACTCTCCCTGCCCATTCTGAATCGATAAATCCATGCAGTTGTATATCATAACTCAAATGTCCCACAAAGATATTTCAAGGCATGCTTTGTAGTTATTCAATTTTCATGGCTAAGTTCCACTTGGAACTATTTTCAAAACAAAGGAAATATCCAATTGAATATTCTTCAAATACATTAACAAGCCATTCAATTGTTGATTCAAGGATAGGTCTATTGGATCATAGTCTCTCATCTTCTTCATATATGTCATCATGGGAGTTTTCCATGTATTTGCAATCCATCATCCCAAACTTCTGAAGAGTCATTTCAATACACTTCCTCCATCATAGGAAGTTTTCACCATGATTCTGATATACATGAGAGGCTTTGCACTAGGTTTCTTGAATCCATACAAGGTCTTCTTCTATATTCATACATGGGTCTCTTTCTGGTATACCGCAAAACCTTGAGGTTGTTCTATATGCTTCTTCTTTAATTACTTCGTTGAGAAGAACAATCTTTACATACATCTAATGTAAAATCCAACCCATGGATACTGCAAGATATATAATGGATCAAGTAGAGGTATATTTGGTTACTGGAACAAATTGTTATCATAGTCCTCTCCCTCCTTCTGGGAGAACCCTCTAGCCCTGAATCTTCACCTTGTATCTGTCAATGCTTCCGTTTATAAGTATTTTTCACAATTTCACACATACATAGTTATTCATCACAACTTCCTTCTTCGATGTTGGAGTCCATGGAATATTTTATATATTCCATGCCCTTCCTTCTTGAAGGTTATGACTTCTTCCTTTCTCCATAGGAACATAAATGTAGATGGACAACTAGGGATATTCAAGGCTTCTTTTTGAAGAAGACTTCTTCTAAAGTCAAGTTGAACACATGCTTCTTATCATGCCTTCTACTTCCAATGAAGAACATGGACATATACTTCATAGTATTAACAAATTCTTCAATGGATCATATTATTGGGGATTAGCTCCCTCCTAATTCCTGAATGACGAATATGCATGCTCTTCTTTTGGAATTTTGTAATCATCTCCCTCCATCTGAGAGATTATTCCAAGATTCCGTATGCATCCTTCTTTTTTTCTACAAAGTGTCACAAGTTTCTTCTAGTTTCTTCTTGATTACTAACTTCTTTCTAATTCCGACTCCCTATGAGTCTCTTAAAGTTTTTTTCTATTTGTTATAATTGCTTCCCATGTGGTAATTGTCACAAGGATTGTGTCATCCTTATAAACTTATTCTATGACAACTTCTGCAAATATTGTTCATCAAACATATTTCACAAGGGTACCTACCCGAAACAAGAGAAAACAAGAAATGTCTCTCTAGAGGAAATGTTAGTTCATCTCGCAAACAAGTACAATAGGCATATATATCAATGGTATTCATATGTAGTCAAGTATTCATTTCACCTAGCAATAATAGAACCTTTCAAAGACTATTTTTGTAATGTAGCAACTATCACCCTTGATATATACAAATTCGAATCTTAACAACTTAATAAAACCTGGAACCTAAAGCCTCACTTTCTATGGAGGTTGCGCTTGTTCTTCTGAATTTACTTTTAAGTCTTGTAGCATTGTCCAACTTGTCTTCCAATATGAAACTAGATACGATATTGAAAAGAAGAGATTAGAAACTGAATCAGAAGATTCAATGATTAGAGAAAGCTAGAAACTATAGAATTTTAACTTTGACCACAAAATCAATTTGACCAGAAGTCAACCTTTGAATTTGACTTTGACTAGTCAAACTTTGACAAAAAATTCAAACCTAACATTTTTGATAGCTGAGGGTGCCAAGAGGTGCACTAGGCTAGGGAACACTAGGATGTCAAGGAATTAGGTCAAATGCTTCAGCATAAGTGACCAAACACAAGTGTTATGGTTTGTTGTAGCTCCATAGTTAGAAAATCTAGCTACAGCTATAACTGGTGCCTTAATGAGCTTAACAAATAATTTACCAATCTATATTTTAGTGGTTAGAATGTCTGAAGATAGTGTCGACCCATAACCTATTATAATAAAAGAGATGTGCTCATTTTTCCATAGACAATATCTCAATATTTTCACCCAACCATTGCAACACAACAACCCCCAAGCACCATAACCTTGATATATAGGATAATTACGAAAGCAAAACTAGACCCAAAATATAACCAAGAGATAAAATATCTCTCTTTCTCCAAGAATAACACATCAAGCATAAAGTCCATAAGCCAGAAACCAAGACCAAAATCCCAGTTACAGTAACTGCAAATGCAGTCCTTCTCCAAACTTGTGCACCACTTGCCTTGCATGAGCTGTGAGATTGTGAATGACCAAATGAGCTCAATAACCCTCTATTTGTAGTGATCTTTGTCTCCTGTCCAGGATGACTTCTTCCTTTATAGGCCAATACTTAAATATTAATTATTTTAATGAGTCGACATGTCTTCTAGGGTTTATTTACATCTATTTAGGGTTTCGCTAGCTTTCAGAACATTCTAATCTGGTCAGAGGTTGTACATGGAGGTTAATACCTCCCGCAACTACCATAATATCAAAAAAAGTTTCCAACACTTCTCCATTTCATGTCTACTCATATTGCAATGAGTGAAATAATTATTTCCCGTGCTCTTGGACAATGATCAAGGATGATTTCAAGGATGGAAATTTATATTAAAATGTAAAAACGTGGACTAATCTTACTAGTCCTTAATATGAAAATTGTAAAATGATTGGTGATAGTTTTGTAAAAGTATTCAAAATTATAAGGATCTTATATAGTTTCTATAAACGTTTGATGATTTTTAACATAAATAATTTTATTCTATGGAATTTGGGCAAATAATTTTTAGTAAAAATGGAAATTTGTGAATCTTTTCTTGGGAAAAACCATGGAAAATGATCCCATTGGTGAAATTTAGACCCTAAAATCATCGATGACAATGATCCCTTCTTTCCATGTGAACTTGCAAGGTATTCTTCATGTCTTGCCTCCTTTTTTGTGGAGATGATCAACTTTGTGTTCAAAGATTTCATCTTTCGACACTTGGCCACACAATGGTTAGGTAATCGAGAAAACGTACAAGGGTACACATTCCATAAGGTTTTAATTGCATGAACACATTCCATAAGGTTTGAATTGCATGATTATTCTTCTTATAATCAAAGAAAAATTTTAAGTCGTCATGACCTTTATACCTTTCATGGATGGAGTTAATGCAAACTTGATGAGGAGAGCTTGACTTAGCTTGTCCTTCGAAATACTCACTTATTTTTGGAGATGACTTGCAATCACTATCACCATCATGGTGTGATGTGCCATTAACTTGTGAGCGTTCTTTCTGCACTGACTTAGACTCATCACTTGAATAATTTATTTCCTTCATTGTTTTGGAGCATTCTCCAACATCTTCTTTACCATAACCCAATCCTGCATAACAAGGTCATTCTACAANAGACCCTAAAATCATCGATGACAATGATCCCTTCTTTCCATGTGAACTTGCAAGGTATTCTTCATGTCTTGCCTCCTTTTTTGTGGACATGACCAACTTCGTGTTCAAAGATTTCATCTTTCGACACTTGGCCACACAATGGTTAGGTGATCGAGAAAATGTACAAGGGTACACATTCCATAAGGTTTTAATTGCATGAACACATTCCATAAGGTTTGAATTGCATGATTATTCTTCTTATAATCAAAGAAAAATTTTAACTCGTCATGACCTTTATACCTTTCATGGATGGAGTTAATGCAAACTTGATGAGGAGAACTTGACTTAGCTTGTCCTTCGAAATACTCACTTATTTTTGGAGATGACTTGCAATCACTATCACCATCATGGTGTGATGTGCCATTAACTTGCGAGCGTTCTTTCTGACTGACTTAGACTCATCACTTGAATAATTTCTTTCATTCATTGTTTTGGAGCATTCTCCAACTTCTTCTTTACCATAACCCAATCCTGCATAACAAGTTCATTCTACAACTTCTATGGGATTAATTATACCTTGGCCATTAACTCCAATTCCTTTTCCTTCATATCTTGATTCCCATTTTCTTTAGCAGTTTCAACCCAACACCTCTAGTGTGCCTTTCAAATGCACCAAAAGAATAATATTGATGGGGAGAATGTGGAATCAAAGAATTACTTCTATTATATACTTCAAAAACAATTTCTGAATTTGGTGTGAAGGATGGTTTCTTTAATCCTCCTTCACTCTGAAAATTCACCAAAGCCTCTTCCATGGATTGTATATGTATTTTCAACTTTCACTTCTCATCTTTTAATATACGCAACAACCTTCTCAACTCAAAAATATCTTCCTAAATAGTCTGGTTTATCTCTTCAATCTCTTGAATCCATTCTCACTTTGATTATTTTCCCATGGTTGTCCTTTTACAACCAAGATATGCACTTTCAAAATGGAATTCTTCAAGTATACCTTCACCTTGCTTGGATTCACTCGCAAATATGTGTCAAACCTGGCTCCAATACCACTTGATCCAAAAATCCTTAGATGTTAATTTAATTCATAAAAATATATTAACATCCAACCCGAATAAAAAATTATGACCGTTACTGACTATTTGCATCTATCATGTGAATCCACTTATTTAACCAAACTTATTAATTTTCACAATTAACTTGCGGAATTACAACGCTGAAATGAAGTGAAATAAGAACAACAACAAGTCAAATGGAAGATTACACAAGTTTTTAACGGAGTTCACCAAAAAATTTGGCTATGTCTTTGGGCTTGATTAATCCATGGACCACTTCATTAATTCTTCTTTGCAAAGAATTCATTCTCCCAGCCCGGGACTGGTCTACAAAGTGATAAGGATCTCACATAAAGTGTCTATCTTCCTTCTCAAAGAGTTCTCACAACATGTGGCTCATTGTTCCATCCTCAGACTTACAAGGCTGTCTCAATAAGGACTTCTTGATCTACTATAGAGAACTCAAGTGTGGATGTCACTATCATCTTTGCCTTTGAAAAATGAAAAAATTTACTATAAACACTTTATAGTTCCATAGATTCTCAATGAAACTACATTACAGACTGACCCATCCTAGAACTGACTTTTTGTTCTACTACACAACCTCAAGTGTAACTGTTAGCATCATCTCCATCTCGAAAAACATAGAATTTTGACTATAAACACCCTATGACTCCCATAGACTCCCAATGAAACTATATTATAACATACAAAAAGATCACATTCATAAGAAAATTATTTTCTTACTCTCTCTCAATGATATTACAAATAATCTCTAGAAAATTCTCTCAAGGGTCTCCAACAACTCCTCTAAAAAAACTCTTGAACAAGCTTCATAAAAAATATTTACAAGTTACATACTCCCAATAAGGATTGAAAAACATAGCATAAAAGAACTCGACTTAGATTTATGGCCACAAGACTCCCTTTTATAATATAATTCAACTTACAGTTTTGGCATGAAACAATTCCATAAAAAACCAATATGGTAGAGTTCCTAGGCACATAACAATCTGAAGTGCAATGACAAGGCATTGAGTTTAAAATCATGCGTCTAAATGTATTTTAAACCATTCGATCATTACAAATTTAAATAAAAAAAAATTATTTTTCCATAACAAGGTCGACCGGTGGGATACTAGTTAATTCATTGATTATTTTAAGGCAAAGGTCATGGGGTCAAGCCTGTAGACCTCCCCCCTTTGGGTTATAGTTACAACCATAGGATTTAAATATATATTCTTTGTAATCTATAACAAGTTAATCCCCTAGTGGTTAGACCGTTGGTTTGTTAATATGGAGGTTATGGGTTTGATTCCCATGTCCAACATATTCAGAGTTGATAATGCCCTTTTTCCCTGATTGGGGATACCACATGGCATTCTCTAATTGGGCCACATGTCACCTTGTAATTTGGCCACCTGGATGCGTAATAAGAGTATAGTCAACACATAGTCACTTGCCACATATATGCACATTCACTTTCCATATAAACACACAGTCAACACCATGTTAGTCTGTCACACTCCCACATGTCCTTCCATGCCATCCTTCTGTACCACCACTTCATCATCCATATAGTCTAGTCAACCCTGCCACATCAACATCCATACTTCCACATCATCATCCGCATAGTGCAATGCCACTAAATATACAGTCCACATCAACATCAGTATAGTCCACGTGTCTTTCTGTATAGTCCCACATGTCATCCTTCAAGTGGTGCCACATGGCAGCCTCTGGTGATGCCACATGTCCACATCTTTTCTTATTTTTCAAAACTTCAGAAGACCATATCTTTCTTGTACGATGTTAGTTTGACTCCATTTAAGTTGAGTTGAAATCTCTCATCGGTCTCTATGCAATGAAGTCATTTTCATCAACATTTTAGACTATCAATTTTTGAGCATTCTTAGATCCACCTGGATCAACACCCATCCATGGAAAATATCCACACTTAAAAAATTAAATGCAAATTAACACTTAGCAAAAGTATATAATTATGTAAGAGAACATCCAACAGGAGACAATGACACAAATGTATGTTTGGGTGGCACCAAGATGTGACTAACACCCATATAATAACAATGATACAATATGTTACAACGTTAATTTACAAGTACAAGAGGGGAGCCATAGCTCATTACAATGTTACAAATAAACCTGGAAAAATCAACTTCTTGACTCGCCTTCATTCTCTGCAAAATCAACCCCCTATTGCAAACAAAAGTCTTTACCTAGTTACCTCGTCCACTCTATCGAATTCTTCTTCCTTTCTCTTATGTTTCATGTTCTCTCTTGATATCTTGTTGTTTTTTATGAGTGATCTCTTCATCAATGCTGTAACTTGTCTTCCCCTTCCAAGTATATAGGTGCCTTCCCCTTCCTTTTAAAGAGTTGCATCCCTTGGAAATTGAGCCGATATTTTCTGTGAGATATTTCTCTACAAAAATTCTATGATGAGGATATTTTACTCATGATTAATTGCATGTGAACATGAGGAAATAATTTCTAAGGATTTCATATGCACATGAACAAAATTTTCATAATTATGAGCATATGTATAATTAAATATCTACATAATCAATTGAGAATGCAATCTAAACTCACACATGTATAATTTCACACCCATGTGATAATGGAGTTCACAAGTCTCTTTTGGCTATGTATTTGGATCTTCTTGGAATATAAATCTCTTTATTATCCTTCATTTAACAAGGGCTGAAACATTCTCACAAAATGTGGCACATGCTCCATACAAGGTTGAAAACCCAGAGCAACCTTCTCTTATACAAATAGACCTTAAGGCTCTCACATAAGTGACATTTCTTTAGACACTAGAAGGACTACATTCCTCACCATGCGAATCTCTCTTTCCAAGGGGCCTCCCTATCACAATGCTTACATAAGGAATTTATATAGTTTCCCTCTCTCCATAATTCAAGGAGACATGATCCAAAAATTTAGGATCTAAATAACAATTCAAGGCCAAAAATGAGAAAAATTCTCAACCAACTTATGATACCCTTAACTTCCCCTTGAGACTAGGAAACTACTTTTGATAAAATGAGGCATAATCCCAAATCAACTCATGAGACTCTCATCCTCTTCTTGAGAATGGAAAACTAGTTGTGAGGTGGATTCTCACACAAAACTGATTTCCCCTTAAAGCTAGGAAACGAATTTGTGAGGTGTATTCTCACACAAAACTAATTTCCCTTTTTACAAATTAAATGAAAAATAGATGAGTAATTTTCACTGACTTCAAGTATTAATCATTCTTCCAATTTGAATGAATAATACATGAGCTTCTCACACTCATTTAAAGTATTAATCATTTTTACAATTTTAAATGAAGCATTAATCATTCTTTTTAAACTTTGTCACCTATCATCAATCGACATTTTAATGATCTTCTCCATGGTATGAAAAGTAACGAATCCTTGTGTGGAGATCCTCTTGGATCATACCTCCCCAGAAAAAGAGCTTTTGTTCATCCAAAAGTATAGAGAGAAACTTGAATATCTGCAACCGGCTTCTAAGAACAGTCTTACACTCCATGATGCACTTTTCCACTGCTCAATCTACATAAAAAATGGTTCTGAAAGGTCATACCCTTCTTTGCCTTCACCTTTTTGCTTCAGAATGAAGATGTCTATGCAAACACTTGCATCAATGAAAATTTGTAGTTGGTTCCTTGATCTACATAACATATGTCTTAGAAATTCCACACCCTTCTTCTCCTTCACCTTTGTACTTCAGAATGAGGATTTCAATGCCAACACTTACATCAATGAAAATCTGTAGCCAATTATACATGGATCAAAATATTGAAAACTTCAAAGCAATACTATCTTTTCCAAGAGGTTATAAAACACTCATGGACAAGTTTAAAATGATTTCCAAAACAGGCCTTAGAGAAAATAATTCCTCTCACTCAATAGTGGCTACAAGACCCATTACAATGTTTCCAACAAGGCTTAGACAGAAATAAAATACCTCTCACTCTCATCATCACCTAAGATTGGCTAATAAAAAACCTTTTACATAAATTTCAAGGAAACATGATCATTATTATCACACATGTCTCACAATTCTGAGACTTTTGACTGTAAACATGAGTACCTTCATTTGAAGTGCCAAAATGGCCTCTTATCGTACCATCTCAGTTTGCGTGCAAGGCTCAAAGAAAGGATTTCTTGCAATAATTCAGATATTTCTACCTTGCTGCAACACTCAAAGATCATTGGAATCCACAACACAAGTTCATCCTCTTGCAATAACCAAAAAGAGGAAAAAACCATAAATGCATGTAACTTACATTGGGGTTTGTGCCAAGGAACTCAACTGACTTCTCAAATCTCAGCGAACATAGCACCAATAGGTTCGTCTGGTCTTTCTGCAACTTTAGACTATAAACTCGACCTTGTTCTGAAAGGTGCAACTCTTCCTTGATAAGCATGCCAAATAGTCACAGGATTGACCATAACCCTTAAATACCATTGCTTAGATCACAAAACAAACTGTGCCATGTGACTCGACTCAAACAATCATGCAAAAATGACTATAATTTGATAAAATTATGTTATTGTCACTTCTGTGCTCTCTGCCTTGATGTGCATGCCACACAAGGCTATACATCCTACAATAAATGCATTGATGCATAAACATTCATGCCCAATAGGGGTCCACACCCATACCTTCCCCAAGAGATGAAAAAACCATGGTTTAAATAATTTTTTGGTGGGAAGAGTTGCCAACGCAGTCTGTTGGCGGACCGATTGGTGGAGGTTAAGTTGGGCACTTGGTTATGGGAGGTTTAGGGTTCAACCCCATTGATCCCCCACCCTCCCCCCCCTATTTTGGTTTGGCCACCAGTTAGTCTAGTCAACCTTTTTCTAAATTTGAATTTTTGGACCCTAGCCCTTATTGGGAATGCAAGGGGTGACACATGGTGCCCCATTATTGGGCCACATGGCACTCTGTGATTGGTCAATCAATGCCCATACAAAAATCCAGTGGTGGTCCAAGAAGTTCTTGCATTAATGCCCAGTCAACATGCCACATCATTTCCATCATACATCCCAGTCAACCAACATGCCACCTTCTATTTTAGCATCACAAGTTGTCGCAAATGACAGTTCGATACATAAGACAAAGTACTAGTCGAGGACATAACCGACCAACCAAAATCAACAGGGGAAGAAGAGGGCGCATAAGCAATGTAGGAAAACACATCTATTGAGGGGAAGAAAAGAAACACCCATGATAGTATGGAAAGTTCCCTTCCATTTATTCCAGACACAGTTCCCACTGTCGATGATATGATGGGGAAGGTACCAAAGTTGAGATATGCATATCAGGACATGCACGAGCTGGCCAAATTTCTAGAATTAGTCGAGGAAATCTATTTGATCAACACTGGAGAGATTGGACCCCTAGGAAGACTAGTGCTAGAGCCCACGCAGTGGATCATGGGGATTTATAACTCAGGGATTATGAATCTCTTCGAAATACTACACTTTGGGCATGGAAATAATGTCGGCCTTTGCGTCAAACCACTGGTTTCCCGAGTCCATGGAGGCATCCTTTGGATGGAAATACTAGAGCATATAGACATGGCATTGATTTCCAAGATCACAACACTACCCACAATCAATGCACAACCCGAAGAATTCTTAGAAAACAAAGCACCCGAGAAAGAACTCGAAGAATAGGTGAAGGCCCAGTTCGACATGACCAGGGGAAACATAGGCATTATCATCAAAGAGATCAATGACAACACGATAAGAGTCACAAGTAAACTAATGGCTTGCAATATGCTAAGAAAATTTCGCAGAGAGGAAGTGCCAGCATGAGTGATCGCAATAGGAAAGTGATATGCATCTAGGTACGAGTCTCTTTGGAAAGAAAGAGATAA
The DNA here is from genome assembly GCA_000966675.3 of Picea glauca. Taxonomy (NCBI): domain Eukaryota; kingdom Viridiplantae; phylum Streptophyta; class Pinopsida; order Pinales; family Pinaceae; genus Picea; species Picea glauca. The sequence goes on along the minus strand of JZKD02S1652435.1, from coordinate 28,679 downwards.
CAAGGCACAATAAGCAAACAACATTGTGTTTTCCATGTTGTTATAATAAATACAATAGTGCACAACAAGTGTATGGTGCATACCTATGGAGGTCATGCATGAGACAGAGGGGATAGATAATTTCAAGGCATCCAGGAATCACATATGGATCCAAGACNTTATTGGGAATGCAAGGGGTGACACATGGTGCCCCATTATTGGGCCACATGGCACTCTGTGATTGGTCAATCAATGCCCATACAACAATCCAGTGGTGGTCCAAGCAGTTCTTGCATCAATGCCCAATCAACATGCCACATCATTTCCATCATACATCCCAGTCAACCAACATGCCACCTTCTATTTTAGCATCACAAGTTGTCGCAAATGACAGTTCGAGACATAAGACAAAGTACTAGTCGAGGACATAACCGACCAACCAAAATCAACAGGGGAAGAAGAGGGCGCATAAGCAACGTAGGAAAGCACATCTATTGAGGGGAAGAAAAGAAACACCCATGATAGTATGGAAAGTTCCCTCCCATTTATTCCAGACACAGTTCCCACTGTCGATGATATGATGGGGAAGGTACCAAAGTTGAGATATGCATATCAGGACATGCACGAGCTGGCCAAATTTCTAGAATTGGTCGAGGAAATCTATTTGATCAACACTGGAGAGATTGGACCCCTAGGAAGACTAGTGCTAGAGCCCACGCAGTGGATCATGGGGATTTATAACTCAGGGATTATGAATCTCTTCAAAATACTACACTTTGGGCATGGAAATAATGTCGGCCTTTGCGTCAAACCACTAGTTTCCCGAGTCCATGGAGGCATCCTTTGGATGGAAATACTAGAGCATATAGACATGGCATTGATTGCCAAGATCACAACACTACCCACAGTCAATGCACAACCCGAAGAATTCTTAGAAAACAAAGCACCCGAGAAAGAACTCGAAGAATAGGTGAAGGCCCAGTTCGACATGACCAGGGGAAACATAGGCATTATCATCAAAGAGATCAATGACAACACGATAAGAGTCACAAGTAAACTAATGGCTTGCAATATGCTAAGAAAATTTCGCAGAGAGGAAGTGCCAGCATGAGTGATCGCAATAGGAAAGTGATATGCATCTAGGTACGAGTCTCTTTGGAAAGAAAGAGATAACAAGGCACAATAAGCAAACAACATTGTGTTTTCCATGTTGTTATAATAAATACAATAGTGCACAACAAGTGTATGGTGCATACCTATGGAGGTCATGCATGAGACAGAGGGGATAGATAATTTCAAGGCATCCAGGAATCACATATGGATCCAAGACATGAAGGATCCTAAGATGGAGTGGATAAAGATGAATTATTGCATCATGATGGAGAAAGTGGACTGGATTATCAAAGACTGGCCTACGTAGTGGTAGTCACTGGTAGAAACAACAACCATAAGAATAGGAACAACTCAGTCCTCGAATTCTGAGGACAAGGCCGACACAGGTTCATCAGCAAGAATAGGTAGCCCAGTGGATAAAACTCGAACAACAAAAGCGCAAACCCTACCAAGTGGGAGTAGCGCAATACCAAAATGACCAAGAAGAATGCCCACAAAAACAAGGACATGAAGCCGACTGCAGACAAGGAAAAAGGAGATGGTACATGCTCAAGAGGAAAGAGGACAAGGAACAACAAGAGAGGTGAAACCCTCCCAAATGGTAAGGAAGCCAACAAAAGGAAAATATGCACACAAAAATAGAAAGTATGAAACAGAGGACCCAAAAATCACCCTGACTTGGGATGATGCAGAGCTCGTCACAGACAAGGTCCATGACTGGAGCGAGGAACTTGTTAGAACTACAAAAGCACAAAGGGAAGAAATTATGGCCAAGCTCCTAGAGGTTCATGAAAACATCCAACATCTATAGAGCCATGCAGAAACATAGGAGAAGACAAAAATTCCACCTGTGCAGAAACAAGGTGATGAGACCGTGCAATTAGTCGTCCAGGGTAGGGAGACATTTATGATAACGCATCAAATGATTAAGTTTGATCAAGATACGACGCAAAAACCACTAGAAGAGGTGGTACAAGTGGATATGGTGATGACACAGATCCCCACAAAGGCCTTATACTGGCTACATGCTAATATCATGCAAGAAGTGAAATCGAGGGCCCGCACAGATGCCACAGATATAGTGGTGGGTAGAGGGGTTACAGAGATGCTTTAGATAACCTACGACCAATTGACTACAGATAAGGAAGAAGAGAAAGAACACATAGATAGGTTGGAGCATGGATTGACAATGACATACAACTGAATACCCAACAACACACAGGTAGCAAAGAGAAGAACAGATGAAAATATCAACCTAATTTCGCAGATAGTAGACCAATACCAATAGGAGATCGAGGAATTAAAAGAAAATATCAAACCAACAATTTCCCTGGAGGTGAAGGATCAAAGGAAACAAGAAGTTGTAGGTCAAATGGATGGGATGGAAAAACAAGTCAGCATCGCAGTAGTATCGTTTGATAGAGTAGTACAACTTTGGACTAGGAAGAAGAAAGACTAAGTGAAACTATCCAAGACCTCAAGCAGAGGTAGAAGACAATGGATATCAAAGAGCATCTGAAAGGAATGCAAGATATGAAAAAGCTGCAAGCATAGTTAAAAGCAACGCAGACGTAGAAACAAGAAAGACAGGTGTAGATGGAACCCCTTCAATAACAAGTAGTGCAGATGATCGTGAATTTGGAGGATTAGAAGAGGAACATGGTGCAAGCATAGACAGAGTGCACAATAATGATTGATGAGGAGATCAGAGTGCAAGGACTAGAAGCGCTCGCAAAAAAGGTCACACAGGTCTAGGCAAGAGGAAGGGAACTTGCAAACAAGTTCCACATCCTAGAAGAGGCTATTGATAGAGTGTGCACTACCTAGGTGGCTCGAGACGAGCCACATGTTAGTTNTCAATGCACAACCCGAAGAATTCTTAGAAAACAAAGCACCCGAGAAAGAACTCGAAGAATAGGTGAAGGCCCAGTTCGACATGACCAGGGGAAACATAGGCATTATCATCAAAGAGATCAATGACAACACGATAAGAGTCACAAGTAAACTAATGGCTTGCAATATGCTAAGAAAATTTCGCAGAGAGGAAGTGCCAGCATGAGTGATCGCAATAGGAAAGTGATATGCATCTAGGTACGAGTCTCTTTGGAAAGAAAGAGATAACAAGGCACAATAAGCAAACAACATTGTGTTTTCCATGTTGTTATAATAAATACAATAGTGCACAACAAGTGTATGGTGCATACCTATGGAGGTCATGCATGAGACAGAGGGGATAGATAATTTCAAGGCATCCAGGAATCACATATGGATCCAAGACGTGAAGGATCCTAATAAGGAGTGGATAAAGATGAATTATTGCGTCATGATGGAGAAAGTGGACTGGATTATCAAATACTGGCCTACGTAGTGGTAGTCACTGGTAGAAACAACAACCATAAGAATAGGCACAACTCAGTCCTCGAATTCTGAGGACAAGGACGACACAGGTTCATCAGTAAAGTTAGGTAGCCCAGTGGATAAAACTCGAACAACAAAAGCGCAAACCCTACCAAGTGGGAGTAGCGCAATACCAAAATGACCAAGAAGAATGCCCACAACAACAAGGACATGAAGCCGACTGCAGACAAGGAAAAAGGAGATGGTACATGATCAAGAGGAAAGAGGCCAAGGAACAACAAGAGAGGTGCAACCCTCCCAAATGGTAAGGAAGCCAACGAAAGGAAAATATGCACACAAAAATAGAAAGTATGAAACAGAGGACCCAAAAATCACCCTGACTTGGGATGATGCAGAGCTCGTTACAGACAAGGTCCATGACTGGAGCGAGGAACTGGTTAGAACTACAAAAGCACAAAGGGAAGAAATTATGGCCAAGCTCCTAGAGGTTCACGAAAACATCCAACATCTATAGAGCCATGCAGAAACATAGGAGAAGACAAAAAGGCCACATGTGCAGAAACAAGGTGATGAGACCGTGCAATTAGTCATCCAGGGTAGGGAGAAATTCATGATAACGCATCAAATGATTAAGTTTGATCAAGAGACGACGCAAAAACCACTAGAAGAGGTGGTACAAGTGGATATGGTGATGACACAGATCCCCACAAAGGCCTTATACTGGCTACATGCTAATATCATGCAAGAAGTGAAATCGAGGGCCCGCACAGATGCCACAGATATAGTGGTGGGTAGAGGGGTTACAGAGATGCTTTAGATAACCTACGACCAATTGACTACAGATAAGGAAGAAGAGAAAGAACACATAGATAGGTTGGAGCATGGATTGACAATGACATACAACTGAATACCCAACAACACACAGGTAGCAAAGAGAAGAACAGATGAAAATATCAACCTAATTTCGCAGATAGTAGACCAATACCAATAGGAGATCGAGGAATTAAAAGAAAATATCAAACCAACAATTTCCCTGGAGGTGAAGGATCAAAGGAAACAAGAAGTTGTAGGTCAAATGGATGGGATGGAAAAACAAGTCAGCATCGCAGTAGTATCGTTTGATAGAGTAGTACAACTTTGGACTAGGAAGAAGAAAGACTAAGTGAAACTATCCAAGACCTCAAGCAGAGGTAGAAGACAATGGATATCAAAGAGCATCTGAAAGGAATGCAAGATATGAAAAAGCTGCAAGCATAGTTAAAAGCAACGCAGACGTAGAAACAAGAAAGACAGGTGTAGATGGAACCCCTTCAATAACAAGTAGTGCAGATGATCGTGAATTTGGAGGATTAGAAGAGGAACATGGTGCAAGCATAGACAGAGTGCACAATAATGATTGATGAGGAGATCAGAGTGCAAGGACTAGAAGCGCTCGCAAAAAAGGTCACACAGGTCTAGGCAAGAGGAAGGGAACTTGCAAACAAGTTCCACATCCTAGAAGAGGCTATTGATAGAGTGTGCACTACCTAGGTGGCTCGAGACGAGCCACATGTTAGTTTTGGGGGCCTGTTGGGCATAGGCTGATTTTGAGGAAAAGTCCATTTTTGGAAAGTAAAGCTTAATTTGGAAAAATACAGCTGGAAGGAAAAGCAACACGTGTAAGGAAAATCCACATGCAAAGGCTGAAAGCATGCAAGGTGCAAAGGCAATAAGACCTAACCATGTTAGGTTTAGGGTTTTGGTAGGAGATTGTAATGACTAATAACACTGTAAAATAGTTTAAATAAGCACCTAAGAGGTCTAGGTTAGGGTTCTGAGTGGTGGTTGTTGCTTGGAAGTGGGTTCCAAGCTAGTTCTGACTTGTACAAATTGTTGTGATACCTTTCTGTAAGCTTTGAGATGTAGAAGAGTTAGGTAGCTAGATCTTGAGGGTTAGATCACAGGATGAGGATCCTCGTGTGATTTATTTTTCCTCATAAAGGTTGTGGAATCTATGTCTTGATTTTGTGATCAGAACTATAGTGCGCGCAATGCCATTTATTACAGCAACCATAATAAAGATCCTAAGAATCTGGATCTTTGTGGACGTAGCCTAGGAGGGGGTGAACCATGGTAAAACCTATTTATTGTTTGATGAGTGAATGCGTGTTTACTTTATGTTAATGGTTGGTCATATTTCTTAGATACTAATGATTGATTTACACATAATTGGTTAGCTAGATATGTTAGAATTCATGTATAATCTTATAGATGAGTGGATCTTAACAATAATAGATCGAGTAATCACTTTAAGGCCTGGAGAAGATAATTACAATCCCATATCCCCACTCTCTCCTAGAGTACAAGAGCCTGAGCATTGTAGTCACCCATATAACTATCTTAGATGAGACTGCACAATACCTTATGTGTGTTGTGTTTTCTTTATGGTTTACCATAAGGGCCGATAGTTTTATAGGGTTTTGTTGGAAACCTGTTTAGATCTAAACCTGGGTCAGCCCAAGAAGAAGTTTGAGAGATTAATAACCAACAAATGGTTCCATTGCCGGCTGGAACTACATGGGATTGAGTGAATGGGATCCATAGAAGATCATGTAGAGAATGAAGGTATAAAAAGGGAATGCTCAGACCGTGGAATCCAACGAAGGAGGAGATCAAAAGATGGTTGAAAACAAAGGATCTTGAATTTCTACAGAAGGATAACATAAACCCTAATATAACACCACACAAATATCTGGACAAGTACATGTTTAGCGACCTGCATGAGGTATTTTTCTATGATTTCCTGCATGTGTTGCAGGAGTGGCTATTGAGGTTGAAATACAATCACCCTACAAATCGAATTAGATAGCTCAAGTGGAATCCTGTGGAGATCATGCAGTTACAACAAGTTAGCAACAAATTCACGCACACAATAGATTTTTGGTTAGACAATATTGTTGCAGGGTTTATCATAGAATTTGCAGTAGATATGGTGAATTCTTATAGCGCAAAAGATAAATATTTTCTAAGAGGAACTAGAGATAGGTATATCATATCATGTATACTTCAATCAATATGTTACTATATAACAATGGTGTGATGACTATGGAATCAGAAAACTAAACTTCCATGCATGCATGGGGGAAGGGGGGAAGCACTGACAAGAGGTGGAGAAATGGAGAATGAGATGGATAGGGGAAAGAAGGAGGAGGCCATGGACCCAATAATGATGGAGGAATATCATATAAAGAAGATAATGAAAACATCTGGAAAGATGTGCAGTGGAGTACCCTACCAATATAAGATGAATAACAAGAAGAGATCCATAGCTGATAGAGAGGGATTGACAAGGAATCAAGAATAGGTAGAGGATATACAGAATGTGGAAAAGATTGCGAAAATCCTATGAACAACATATGAAAGGAAGACATGCGGTCCAAGGGTAGGAATAAAAGGAAAAACTCCTATCCATCTCATTGTCAGTGTGGAAACCATAACCCCATGTGTGACTAATACACTAGAAAGAACACCACCATTTAGACAAATGAATTTTAGTGGAAGAAAGACATCAAGAAGTACAACCAAAAAAGGAGAAACAACTGGAGGAGCTAGTTCAAGAAGTAGTAGTCAAATATCTACACTGCACAGAGGTAGTAGTTCAACACAATTCAAGATGGCAGGACATGATCCCAACATTAGGTTACTAGAATTTAGGGGAGAGGCATCTGAGGACCCTGGAAATAATTTTTTCATCTGCAAGAAGATATGGGAAGCAAAACAAATCACATATGAGGATACAAAAACTATGCAATTAGCTATCATGCTAAGAGACCGCGCACTAGACTGGTTCATGAGACTAGCTAGAAACAGAGCACCATGAACAAGAAGGACGATTGAAGATGTCAAGAAGTTATTGATAAATGAATTTCAGAAACCTAGTTCAGAAGATCAGTACATGAATGGGATGATTGAAATAAGATAGAAACTAGGTGAGTCTTTTTAGGAGATTGATCAGAGGTTCAAATGGTTGAAGGGTAAGCTGAAGTATGTCATGACTGACATGCAACATAGACATCTCTTTGTGAATTCATTGTTACCACATTTGAAATACCCATTGAGACAAGAAAAGTTCCAAACTTGGGCAAACGCTTTGTAGGCATCACTACAACTGGAAGAGAACCAATATTAGAATATAGATCTAGCAATAGAGGATTTTAAGAAGCATATGAAGAACCTTACATTTCAACTAAACCATAATAAGGGAAAAGAGAAAAGAGAAGTTTTTTGGTGTACCACATGCAGGACAAAAGGACACCACAAGAATGAATGCCCAATGTTCAAGAAGTACATGGAAACATGAGTACCAAACCCTTTTCCAATAGGAGGACCATGGTGTGAGATATGTAAGACACATGGGCATGATCCATATCATTTTCCAATGATGTAGAAGTACTTGACAATACCCAAGAGGTCATACTACAATTTTTGCAAGTCATTGAGCCATGATGATAAATATTGTAGGATGAGGGAGATGATGAGGGAAAGAATGCCAAAATTCTATAGGGTGTAGAAATAAGAGATGACAGGGAAAGATGCACCACATTTTACCAAGGTACCACCTCCATACCACATTGCACAACCACAATATAATAACACGCAACCAAAGGATAACCCCATGTAATATAATCAGGTGCCTTATTACAATGCACCGCGAGGAGATTGAATTGGCCACAAAGGTGGTGGATGAGGTAGAGGAGGATTTGGAAGAGGCATAGGTCCAATCATATGCCAAAAACTCCAACAACCAGGACACTATGCAAGGGAATTTCCACTTCCACTAGTGACATATATGTACTGTCGTGCAACAAATCATGATACAAAGGAATGCTCAACACTTTTGGGAAAGATTCAAGAAAAGAGGAACCATAAAAATCATAATGTTCAGTGGATCTTTGTAGAATCTATGGATGATGGAATAAATATAAGCATAGTCACACATGGAGGATCTAAGACTGGACTTGACGCAGTGAGACAGGATCCAGGACAACACCAATGGGTGAAGAAGAATATTGAAACATAGAAGAAATTTGATGCGTGGAAAGAAAATGAGACATTCAAGGAGGACAGATAGGATTTCCTCAAACACGATGTTGTTTCTACATTAATTGCACAAGATACTTAGAACATACCAATGTACAATATGCCTTCATTAATGGAACACACCAATGAAGCACAACCTATAGGGAAAGTAAGTACCATAAAGACTTTTCTGCAATTCTGTGTTAAACTACTGAATGATCCATCCTCTATTAAAGTTTTTTAAAATATGTTTGAAAGATGTAACATAGAGGTAGAAGGGAAGTTAGAGTAGAAAAAAATCAATCACCTTCATACAAGAAGGAGGAAAAGAAAAGAATTTAGACTGAATGTCAATATAGGGGATTTCAACATGGGGGATATTATACTAGACTTAGGCTCTGAGGTAAATGTGTTACCCAAGAAAACATGGAAATGTATGGGAGATCCTACACTAGTATATTCACCTGTCCAGTTGAAATTAGAAAATCAAAATAGAGTTCTACCAATTGGAAGACTAAAAGGTGTGACAGTAGATCTGGATGGAGTGCACACTAAGGAAAACTTTGAAGTAATAGAGATTGTAGATGGAAAAACACCATATCCAACATTTATTGGATTGGATTGGGAATTTAATAACTAGGCCATAATCAAATTGAATACAAGGAAGATGGAATTAGAATCAACAGAATAAAGAGTCATTGCACCATTAGATCCATCAAAAGGAGAAAGGTTTGTAGAGCCCACTTGCTTAGATTTGGATGACATAAAGTAGTTGTACAGACCCACCGCGCACAAAGAAGATTATGTCAATTCAACTGTAGATGGGGTACTCAACTGGAGGAGCATCACATCATGTGCTTCTCACTCAGATACATGTTTAGAAAATTGGCAGAAAATATTACATGAAGTCTCCACAAGAAGGTGCACAAGAATAGATCGCAAAGTAAGATGGGTGGGTACCGAGATAAGAGAACCTACCAGTTTTCATGGCATAAACGACTTAGAATAATTCCTAACAATATATTAAGATTAAGTGTTAGAGAATCAGAGGCTCTTATCCCTAGAAATTGCACTCAAGGAAACACCTGCAATATGGTGGGGTGTGCACAAAGAAACAATTAAGGATTGGTACCAATGTAAGCGACTACTGCACATTATATTCAGCGCAAAACAAGGCAACAATAAAATGTAGATATATGATGGACATGGGACACTAAAAGAACATTTGGAGAAGTGCAAGATAGAATGAAGGATGACACCACCAAAGGAATGACGTCATCACTTCATCTATACATTGGAAGGAATTCTAGAAAAATGGTATGTAGACCAGGAAATGCGTAGAGGCACTGCAGAGTGGACAACATTACAACAAAATTTTATAGTAACCTTCTCATTTGAACATGAGAACCCCAACATTGATTCAACACTAAAACATATAAGAGGGGTGATATTTATTGATGAAATAGAGGTTGAACTCATGACAAAGTATCAACAAAAGAACAGATAGATATTCAAATAGTTATTGTCATTCTATCATGTGGAAGAAGAGGAACTAGATGAAGATGACCCACACAATATTTAGATTACATAAATCGAAGGATAAAGAGAGGTGGAAGGTCCATCATTGGAATCATAAGTATTTTATGCACCAATTAAGGTGAAGAAAGTCAACATTGGGAAAAATGATAACCCTAAAATGGAAAGTATTGGAGACTAATGGGATGAACAAACAGTGGAAAGAATAACAAATTTATTGCGCGAATACAATGACCTATTCCCAACAACCTTTACAGAGATGAAAGGCATAGAAGGAGAGATAGGAGAGATGAAGATACCTCTCAAACCTGAGGCAAAACCTATCAAACAAAGACCTTACATTTTGAAAGCAATATATAAGCAGAAATTGAAGGCTAATATTGATAAAATGTTGGAAGTTGGTATCATAGAACCAATAGAGGAATCTGAATGGATAAGTCCTATGGTAGTATAGGAGAAGAAACAAGGGGGGATAAGGATCTGTGTAGATTTGAGAAAATTGAATGATGCTTGCTTACATGACCCTTTTCACACCCCTTTCACAGATGAGGTATTAGAGAATGTGGGATGCCAGGAAGCACACTCATTTACAGATGGATTCTCAGGCTACCATCAAATCAAGATAGCTCTATAAGACATGTATAAGACTGATTTTTCTACAGAATGGGGATCCTACCAGTGCACATTCATGCCTTTTGGTCTGAAGAATGCACCAATATATTTTGAAGAGTAGTCATAACTACTTTTAAGGAGTTCATACATCAATTTTTAGAATTATATAAGGATGAATGGAATGCATATAGTCTATTAAAATACCATGTAGAAGTATTAAGGATGATGTTGGAAAGATCCATACAATGTTAGATATCAATGAATATCAAGAAGTGCATTTTTGGGACACCTTTTGGAATACTATTGGGATATATAGTTTGTAAAAAAGGGTTATCGGTGGATCCTGCTAAGATTGTAGTCATTATTAATTTACCACCACCAAAATTAGTGCGCCATTTGAGAGAAACATTGGGACATATAGGCTATTACATGAAATTTATTAATGGGTATGCGCAAATCACTGTGCCAATGGAAAAACTGTTGAATAAGGATACCAGATTTCAGTGGAATGAATACTATCAACAAGGGTTTGACACATTAAAAGAAAATATGGTCACAACACCCATCCTAGTATTTACAGACTCAGAAAATACATTTCATGTGCATGTAGATGCATCAACCATAACACTTGGAGAAATTCTGGCATAGCGAGGAGCAGGGGATTTAGACCATCCTACATCCTTTGCAAGCAGAAAATTGTTAGAATCAGAGAAGAATTATAATACCACAGAAAGATAACACTTAGCCATGGTATTATATGCACTTCAGAAGTTCAGGCATTATTTGCTTGGAAAACATTTTAATCTTTTCACAGATCATTCTACCCTAAATTATTTAGTCATCAAGACAGTGTTGGGGGGGGATATATAGATGACTGTTGTTATTTCAAGAATTTGATTTTGAAGTAATAGTCAAACTAGGGAACCTGAATGCAAGACCTGATCACCTATCAAGGGTCACTAACGAAGAGGAACCTACTGACTTGGAAGACAACTTCCCTGATGCATAGTTGTTTTTAGTACAAATAACTGATGAATATTTTGTTGATATTATTGAATATTTGAGTACAGGGATCACACCACAAGAATTTAGAACTACGCAAAAGAAAAATTTGGTAGTGAGAGCTGCAGATTACCAACTGATTGCAGTACACTTATATAAAATAGTCACAAACATCATTTTGAGAAGGTGTGTACTTGAGCATGGAAGGCCTATAATTTTGGCAGAATATCATGAGGGAATAGCTCGAGGACATTATGCAAGAAAATCTACCACACAAAAGTTATTTCACTTAGGACTATGGTGGCCAATAGTCCATAGAGATTCCAAGGAATATTGTTAGACATGTGATGCCTGTCAAAGGGTTGGCAAACCCAACAAAAGCGATGAGATGACCCTAAAAAAACAAGTGACTTTGTAGGTATTTGAAAAATGGGCAATAGACTTTGTTGTGCCAATCCATCCACCAACAAAAAGGTCAGGAGAAAGATACATCATTACTGTGACATAATACTTAACAAGATCGGTAGAAGCAACACCAATCAAAGACTGTAGCACAAAGACAACAAAACACTTCCTGTTTGAGCAAGTGATAACCGGATTTGGATGTCCAAGAACTTTTATGAGTGACCAAGGTACTGAATTTATCAACAATACTATCAGGTCTATGACCGAGGAGTTTTAATTCTACCACTAGAAGATTACACCATACCATCCTCAGGAAAATGGAACAATAAAATATTTCAATAAGATCTTGGAGAATTCTCTGACAAAGATCTGCAATGTCAACATGGATGATTGGGGCTTAAAAATAACAACAATATTCTAGGCAGACAGGACCACATGTAAGAAACTAACAGGATGGACACCATTCATATTGATGTATGGGAAGGAAGCAATGGTGCCACTTGAATTTCTGGTACCTAGTGTGCGTGTAGCAACAATTACCAATAGGACAAAAAGTTGCGCAGTAAAGGAAAGGTTGAATCAACTCATGTAAATGGAAGAAGATAGAATTCTGGCAAGATTTCACCAAGAAGTACATAAAGCCAAAGACAAATCTTGACACGATAGACATATTAAGAGGAAGAAACTCAATGAAGGAGGCATAGTCTTTCTTTATGACAACAAATGTTTTCAACATCCTGGTAAATTTGGAATGCATTGGCTTGGGACATATGAAGTAAAGACTATCACAAATGGGGGATATGTACAACTAAATGATCTAGAAGCAACAAAATTGAATGAAATGATCAACGGGAGTCGATTGAAACTATATAAGGATAGTCTCCCTCCTAACACTTAAAACTTACAATGTAGTAATAAGGACATGTACATAGTGTACTATAGTAGAAGATAGGATAGAAAAACAATAAAAGAAAATAAAAAGGAGAAAAAGAAGGAAAAAAAAATACAAAATTAGAAAAGAAATAAAATACAAACACAATGGAAAAAGTCGCGTGCAAAAATTACTGTGACAAATATGAGAAGACTCCATGAAGTAAAAATTGAATTCGACAAAAATGCACACAAAAAGTGAAAAGTGAACATGACCCAATCTATAAAAGGTGGAAAGTGTATAGTTAATCAACACTTAGCGATTTTCAAGGTCAGAGCGAGAGAAAGAGCTCTTGCCCTAGTTACCAATTGACGAAGTAGCAAGCCAAGTTGTGATAGTTGCAAAGGATGACTCCACCGAAGTTTGGGTTGCCAGGATAGTTTGTTCAGTTCACTCAACAGGGTCAAAGGCAGAAATTGAGGATGCAACAACCAGAGAGTATAGTTGAGATCGAGGATATGACCACCTTGGACCCATAATCGATTATCCCAACACAGTTTGAGGAAGAGCTCCCTACAACATAGCAAGGAGAGATAGGGAAGAGCTTCGGGGATGAAAAAAGGGTTTGAAATCCTAACCCCTAGGCGCCTGCAAGACTAGATGACATGGTGGGATTGCGACAGTCCAAGACATAGGATGAAGTACTAGTCGAGGACATAATCAACTGGACAAAATCAGTAGGGTAAAAAGAGGGCGCAGAAGCAGCAGAGGCAGACACATCTACTACGAGGAACAAAAGAAAGACCCATGACAATATAGAAGTGACCCTCCCATTTCTTCCAGATGAAATTCCCACTATTGATGATATGTTGGGGAAGGTACCAAAGTTGAGATATGTGGATCATGATGTGCACGACCCAACCAAATTTTCATAATTGCCCGAGGAAAGCTAATTTATCAAAATGGGGGAGATTGGACCCCTAGGAAGACCAGTGCTAGATCCTGTGCAGTGGATCACGAGGCTTTATAACTCAGGGATTATGAATCTCTTATACATAACACACTTTTGGTATGAAAAGAATGTCAGCCTTTGCATCAAACAACGAGTTTCCTGGGTCCATGGAGGCATTCTTTGGATGGACAAACCAATGCATATTGACATGGCATTGATTTCCAAGATCACAGGACTATGCACAGTCGATGTGTATCCTGAAGACTTCTTAGAAAACAAAGCGGGCGAGAAAGAACTGGAAGAACATGTGAAGGCACAGTTCATCATGACCACAGGAAACAAAGGCATTATCATCAAAGAGATCAATGAAAACAAGAGAAGATTCACAAGTAAACTAATGGTGTGCAAGCTGCTAAGAAAATGTCATAGAGAGGAAGCACCAATAGGAGTGATTGCAGTAGCAACGTAGTGTGTGAAGAGGATGATGTTTAATTGGGTGTATTACCTTCTGAACTAATTCCTTCTTGATTTTCGCAGCGCGTAGGACAATGGAACTGAGTTCCATTACTCCTAGTTAATAATATTGATAGCTCTAGTAGGGTGGCAGGAGCACAAGTTCTCAGCATTCCTGGAAAGGGTAGGAAAGTGCTATACAACTAGGTATGAGTCTCTCTAGCAAGAAAAAGATAACAAGACACAATAGGAAAACAACATTGTGTTTTCCATGTTGTTAGAAGAAATCTAGCAACACACAACAAACGTATGGCACACACTTATGGATGTCGCGCATGAGACAGAGGGGATATATAAATTCAAGGTATCCCAACTTCACATATGAATGCAAGCCATGAATGATCCCAAGAAGGAGTGACTAAAGATGCAGTATTGCGTCATGAGGGAGCAAGTGGACTGGATTATCAAAGACTGGTTTGTGCAGTGGAAGTCATCAGTAGAAAATCCAACCACAATAAAAGGCACAAGACAATCCTTGAATCCTAAGTACAAGGCCAATGCAGGCTCATCAGTAAGAATAGGTGGCCCAATGGATAACACTCAAACAACAACAATGCAAACCCTACGAATTGGCAACAACACAGTGCCGAAACGACTGAGAAAAACGCCTACAACAATAAGGACATGATATTAGCTATAGATAGGGAAAAAGGAGATGGTACAGGCTAAAGAGGAAAGAGGCCAAGGAATAACAAAAGAGGTGTAGCCCTCACAAACGACAAGGAAGCCTGCACAAGGAAAATATGCACGCAAAAAGAGAAAGTATCAAACAAAGGACCCAGACATCACCTTGACTTAGGATGATGCAGAGCTCATCGTGGACAAAGTCCAAGACGAGAGTGAGGAAGTGGTTAGAACTGCAGAAGCATAGAGGGAAGAAATTATGGCCAAGCTTCTAGAGGTTCATGAAAACATCCAGCATTTACGTAGCCGAGCAGAATCAAAGGCCACAATGTGATCACAAGAGAAGACACTCGGGCCACCTGCGCATAAAGAAGGGGAAGAGACCATGAAATTCATCATCCACAGTAGGGAGGCATTCATGATAACGCGTCAAATGATCAGGTTTGATCACAAGACCATGAAAAAACCCTAGAAGAGGTGGAACAAGTGGAGATGGTGATGACACATATTCCCACAAAGGACTTATACGGTCTATAGGCAAGTATCATGTAAGAAGTGAAATTGAGGGACTGCGTGGATGCCACAAATATAGAGGTCGGTAAAAGGGTTGCAGAGATGATTTAGATAACTTGTGACCAATTGAATGCAGAAAAGGAAGAAGAGAAAGAACGTGCATATAGGTTGGAGCATTGATTGATAGTGGCATACAACTGAATCTCGAACAGTGCACAAGCAACAAAGAGAAGTGCAGATGAAAATACAAACCTAATTGCACAAACAATTGACCAATACTGATAGGAGATTGAGCAATTAAAAGAAAATCTCAAACCCAAAAATCCACGTGAGGTGAAGGAGCAAAGGAAACAAGAAGCTACAAGTCAAATGGATGAGAGGGAAAGACAAGTCAGCACAACAACAAGATTGTTTGACAGAGCAGCACAACTTTGGACAACATTGGAGGAAGATGAGAAGGTCCAACAGTGGGACCAGGAAGAAGAAATAGTAAGCACAAATATCCAAGACTTCAAGCATAGGTAGGAGACAATGAATATCACAGAGCCTCTAAAAGGAACACAATATATGAAGAAGCTGCAGGTAGAGTTAAAAGCAACGCAGACGTAGAAACATGAAAGACATTCATAGATGGAACCCCTTCAAGAGAAAGCAATGCAGATGATCGCGCACTTGGAGGAGGAGAAGAGGAAGATGGCACAACCACAGATGGAGTGTGCATCAATGATCTAGGAGGAGATCACAACACAAACATTAGAAGTGCTCACAGAAAAGGCCGCGCAGGTCCACGCGAGAGGAAGGGAACTTGCACACAAGTTCCATAGCCTAGAAGAGGCTATCAAAAGAGAACACACTGCCTAGGTGGCTCGGGATGAACCACATGTCAGTGTTGGGGGCCTGTTGGGCGTAGGATGATTTTGAGGAAAAGTCCATTTTTGGAAAGTAAAGGTTAATTTGGAAAAAGAGAGATGGAAGGAAAGGAAACACATGTAAGGAAAAGGCGCATGCAAAGGAGGAAATCATGCAATGCGTAGAGGTAGTAATACCAAAACATGTTAGGTTTAGGGTTTTGGTAGGAGATTGTAATGACCAGTAAGACAATAGAATAGTATAAATAAGCACCTAGGAGGTCTAGGTCGAGGTTCTGAGTGGTGGTTGTTGGTTGGAAGTGTGTTCCAAGTTAATTCTGACTTGTAGAAACTGGTGTGATACCTTTCTGTAAGATGTTGAGCTGTAGAAGAGTAGGTAGCTAGATNGTCACACAGGTCTAGGCAAGAGGAAGGGAACTTGCAAACAAGTTCCACATCCTAGAAGAGGCTATTGATAGAGTGTGCACTACCTAGGTGGCTCGAGACGAGCCACATGTTAGTTTTGGGGGCCTGTTGGGCATAGGCTGATTTTGAGGAAAAGTCCATTTTTGGAAAGTAAAGCTTAATTTGGAAAAATACAGCTGGAAGGAAAAGCAACACGTGTAAGGAAAATCCACATGCAAAGGCTGAAAGCATGCAAGGTGCAAAGGCAATAAGACCTAACCATGTTAGGTTTAGGGTTTTGGTAGGAGATTGTAATGACTAATAACACTGTAAAATAGTTTAAATAAGCACCTAAGAGGTCTAGGTTAGGGTTCTGAGTGGTGGTTGTTGCTTGGAAGTGGGTTCCAAGCTAGTTCTGACTTGTACAAATTGTTGTGATACCTTTCTGTAAGCTTTGAGATGTAGAAGAGTTAGGTAGCTAGATCTTGAGGGTTAGATCACAGGATGAGGATCCTCGTGTGATTTATTTTTCCTCATAAAGGTTGTGGAATCTATGTCTTGATTTTGTGATCAGAACTATAGTGCGCGCAATGCCATTTATTACAGCAACCATAATAAAGATCCTAAGAATCTGGATCTTTGTGGACGTAGCCTAGGAGGGGGTGAACCATGGTAAAACCTATTTATTGTTTGATGAGTGAATGCGTGTTTACTTTATGTTAATGGTTGGTCATATTTCTTAGATACTAATGATTGATTTACACATAATTGGTTAGCTAGATATGTTAGAATTCATGTATAATCTTATAGATGAGTGGATCTTAACAATAATAGATCGAGTAATCACTTTAAGGCCTGGAGAAGATAATTACAATCCCATATCCCCACTCTCTCCTAGAGTACAAGAGCCTGAGCATTGTAGTCACCCATATAACTATCTTAGATGAGACTGCACAATACCTTATGTGTGTTGTGTTTTCTTTATGGTTTACCATAAGGGCCGATAGTTTTATAGGGTTTTGTTGGAAACCTGTTTAGATCTAAACCTGGGTCAGCCCAAGAAGAAGTTTGAGAGATTAATAACCAACAAATGGTTCCATTGCCGGCTGGAACTACATGGGATTGAGTGAATGGGATCCATAGAAGATCATGTAGAGAATGAAGGTATAAAAAGGGAATGCTCAGACCGTGGAATCCAACGAAGGAGGAGATCAAAAGATGGTTGAAAACAAAGGATCTTGAATTTCTACAGAAGGATAACATAAACCCTAATATAACACCACACAAATATCTGGACAAGTACATGTTTAGCGACCTGCATGAGGTATTTTTCTATGATTTCCTGCATGTGTTGCAGGAGTGGCTATTGAGGTTGAAATACAATCACCCTACAAATCGAATTAGATAGCTCAAGTGGAATCCTGTGGAGATCATGCAGTTACAACAAGTTAGCAACAAATTCACGCACACAATAGATTTTTGGTTAGACAATATTGTTGCAGGGTTTATCATAGAATTTGCAGTAGATATGGTGAATTCTTATAGCGCAAAAGATAAATATTTTCTAAGAGGAACTAGAGATAGGTATATCATATCATGTATACTTCAATCAATATGTTACTATATAACAATGGTGTGATGACTATGGAATCAGAAAACTAAACTTCCATGCATGCATGGGGGAAGGGGGGAAGCACTGACAAGAGGTGGAGAAATGGAGAATGAGATGGATAGGGGAAAGAAGGAGGAGGCCATGGACCCAATAATGATGGAGGAATATCATATAAAGAAGATAATGAAAACATCTGGAAAGATGTGCAGTGGAGTACCCTACCAATATAAGATGAATAACAAGAAGAGATCCATAGCTGATAGAGAGGGATTGACAAGGAATCAAGAATAGGTAGAGGATATACAGAATGTGGAAAAGATTGCGAAAATCCTATGAACAACATATGAAAGGAAGACATGCGGTCCAAGGGTAGGAATAAAAGGAAAAACTCCTATCCATCTCATTGTCAGTGTGGAAACCATAACCCCATGTGTGACTAATACACTAGAAAGAACACCACCATTTAGACAAATGAATTTTAGTGGAAGAAAGACATCAAGAAGTACAACCAAAAAAGGAGAAACAACTGGAGGAGCTAGTTCAAGAAGTAGTAGTCAAATATCTACACTGCACAGAGGTAGTAGTTCAACACAATTCAAGATGGCAGGACATGATCCCAACATTAGGTTACTAGAATTTAGGGGAGAGGCATCTGAGGACCCTGGAAATAATTTTTTCATCTGCAAGAAGATATGGGAAGCAAAACAAATCACATATGAGGATACAAAAACTATGCAATTAGCTATCATGCTAAGAGACCGCGCACTAGACTGGTTCATGAGACTAGCTAGAAACAGAGCACCATGAACAAGAAGGACGATTGAAGATGTCAAGAAGTTATTGATAAATGAATTTCAGAAACCTAGTTCAGAAGATCAGTACATGAATGGGATGATTGAAATAAGATAGAAACTAGGTGAGTCTTTTTAGGAGATTGATCAGAGGTTCAAATGGTTGAAGGGTAAGCTGAAGTATGTCATGACTGACATGCAACATAGACATCTCTTTGTGAATTCATTGTTACCACATTTGAAATACCCATTGAGACAAGAAAAGTTCCAAACTTGGGCAAACGCTTTGTAGGCATCACTACAACTGGAAGAGAACCAATATTAGAATATAGATCTAGCAATAGAGGATTTTAAGAAGCATATGAAGAACCTTACATTTCAACTAAACCATAATAAGGGAAAAGAGAAAAGAGAAGTTTTTTGGTGTACCACATGCAGGACAAAAGGACACCACAAGAATGAATGCCCAATGTTCAAGAAGTACATGGAAACATGAGTACCAAACCCTTTTCCAATAGGAGGACCATGGTGTGAGATATGTAAGACACATGGGCATGATCCATATCATTTTCCAATGATGTAGAAGTACTTGACAATACCCAAGAGGTCATACTACAATTTTTGCAAGTCATTGAGCCATGATGATAAATATTGTAGGATGAGGGAGATGATGAGGGAAAGAATGCCAAAATTCTATAGGGTGTAGAAATAAGAGATGACAGGGAAAGATGCACCACATTTTACCAAGGTACCACCTCCATACCACATTGCACAACCACAATATAATAACACGCAACCAAAGGATAACCCCATGTAATATAATCAGGTGCCTTATTACAATGCACCGCGAGGAGATTGAATTGGCCACAAAGGTGGTGGATGAGGTAGAGGAGGATTTGGAAGAGGCATAGGTCCAATCATATGCCAAAAACTCCAACAACCAGGACACTATGCAAGGGAATTTCCACTTCCACTAGTGACATATATGTACTGTCGTGCAACAAATCATGATACAAAGGAATGCTCAACACTTTTGGGAAAGATTCAAGAAAAGAGGAACCATAAAAATCATAATGTTCAGTGGATCTTTGTAGAATCTATGGATGATGGAATAAATATAAGCATAGTCACACATGGAGGATCTAAGACTGGACTTGACGCAGTGAGACAGGATCCAGGACAACACCAATGGGTGAAGAAGAATATTGAAACATAGAAGAAATTTGATGCGTGGAAAGAAAATGAGACATTCAAGGAGGACAGATAGGATTTCCTCAAACACGATGTTGTTTCTACATTAATTGCACAAGATACTTAGAACATACCAATGTACAATATGCCTTCATTAATGGAACACACCAATGAAGCACAACCTATAGGGAAAGTAAGTACCATAAAGACTTTTCTGCAATTCTGTGTTAAACTACTGAATGATCCATCCTCTATTAAAGTTTTTTAAAATATGTTTGAAAGATGTAACATAGAGGTAGAAGGGAAGTTAGAGTAGAAAAAAATCAATCACCTTCATACAAGAAGGAGGAAAAGAAAAGAATTTAGACTGAATGTCAATATAGGGGATTTCAACATGGGGGATATTATACTAGACTTAGGCTCTGAGGTAAATGTGTTACCCAAGAAAACATGGAAATGTATGGGAGATCCTACACTAGTATATTCACCTGTCCAGTTGAAATTAGAAAATCAAAATAGAGTTCTACCAATTGGAAGACTAAAAGGTGTGACAGTAGATCTGGATGGAGTGCACACTAAGGAAAACTTTGAAGTAATAGAGATTGTAGATGGAAAAACACCATATCCAACATTTATTGGATTGGATTGGGAATTTAATAACTAGGCCATAATCAAATTGAATACAAGGAAGATGGAATTAGAATCAACAGAATAAAGAGTCATTGCACCATTAGATCCATCAAAAGGAGAAAGGTTTGTAGAGCCCACTTGCTTAGATTTGGATGACATAAAGTAGTTGTACAGACCCACCGCGCACAAAGAAGATTATGTCAATTCAACTGTAGATGGGGTACTCAACTGGAGGAGCATCACATCATGTGCTTCTCACTCAGATACATGTTTAGAAAATTGGCAGAAAATATTACATGAAGTCTCCACAAGAAGGTGCACAAGAATAGATCGCAAAGTAAGATGGGTGGGTACCGAGATAAGAGAACCTACCAGTTTTCATGGCATAAACGACTTAGAATAATTCCTAACAATATATTAAGATTAAGTGTTAGAGAATCAGAGGCTCTTATCCCTAGAAATTGCACTCAAGGAAACACCTGCAATATGGTGGGGTGTGCACAAAGAAACAATTAAGGATTGGTACCAATGTAAGCGACTACTGCACATTATATTCAGCGCAAAACAAGGCAACAATAAAATGTAGATATATGATGGACATGGGACACTAAAAGAACATTTGGAGAAGTGCAAGATAGAATGAAGGATGACACCACCAAAGGAATGACGTCATCACTTCATCTATACATTGGAAGGAATTCTAGAAAAATGGTATGTAGACCAGGAAATGCGTAGAGGCACTGCAGAGTGGACAACATTACAACAAAATTTTATAGTAACCTTCTCATTTGAACATGAGAACCCCAACATTGATTCAACACTAAAACATATAAGAGGGGTGATATTTATTGATGAAATAGAGGTTGAACTCATGACAAAGTATCAACAAAAGAACAGATAGATATTCAAATAGTTATTGTCATTCTATCATGTGGAAGAAGAGGAACTAGATGAAGATGACCCACACAATATTTAGATTACATAAATCGAAGGATAAAGAGAGGTGGAAGGTCCATCATTGGAATCATAAGTATTTTATGCACCAATTAAGGTGAAGAAAGTCAACATTGGGAAAAATGATAACCCTAAAATGGAAAGTATTGGAGACTAATGGGATGAACAAACAGTGGAAAGAATAACAAATTTATTGCGCGAATACAATGACCTATTCCCAACAACCTTTACAGAGATGAAAGGCATAGAAGGAGAGATAGGAGAGATGAAGATACCTCTCAAACCTGAGGCAAAACCTATCAAACAAAGACCTTACATTTTGAAAGCAATATATAAGCAGAAATTGAAGGCTAATATTGATAAAATGTTGGAAGTTGGTATCATAGAACCAATAGAGGAATCTGAATGGATAAGTCCTATGGTAGTATAGGAGAAGAAACAAGGGGGGATAAGGATCTGTGTAGATTTGAGAAAATTGAATGATGCTTGCTTACATGACCCTTTTCACACCCCTTTCACAGATGAGGTATTAGAGAATGTGGGATGCCAGGAAGCACACTCATTTACAGATGGATTCTCAGGCTACCATCAAATCAAGATAGCTCTATAAGACATGTATAAGACTGATTTTTCTACAGAATGGGGATCCTACCAGTGCACATTCATGCCTTTTGGTCTGAAGAATGCACCAATATATTTTGAAGAGTAGTCATAACTACTTTTAAGGAGTTCATACATCAATTTTTAGAATTATATAAGGATGAATGGAATGCATATAGTCTATTAAAATACCATGTAGAAGTATTAAGGATGATGTTGGAAAGATCCATACAATGTTAGATATCAATGAATATCAAGAAGTGCATTTTTGGGACACCTTTTGGAATACTATTGGGATATATAGTTTGTAAAAAAGGGTTATCGGTGGATCCTGCTAAGATTGTAGTCATTATTAATTTACCACCACCAAAATTAGTGCGCCATTTGAGAGAAACATTGGGACATATAGGCTATTACATGAAATTTATTAATGGGTATGCGCAAATCACTGTGCCAATGGAAAAACTGTTGAATAAGGATACCAGATTTCAGTGGAATGAATACTATCAACAAGGGTTTGACACATTAAAAGAAAATATGGTCACAACACCCATCCTAGTATTTACAGACTCAGAAAATACATTTCATGTGCATGTAGATGCATCAACCATAACACTTGGAGAAATTCTGGCATAGCGAGGAGCAGGGGATTTAGACCATCCTACATCCTTTGCAAGCAGAAAATTGTTAGAATCAGAGAAGAATTATAATACCACAGAAAGATAACACTTAGCCATGGTATTATATGCACTTCAGAAGTTCAGGCATTATTTGCTTGGAAAACATTTTAATCTTTTCACAGATCATTCTACCCTAAATTATTTAGTCATCAAGACAGTGTTGGGGGGGGATATATAGATGACTGTTGTTATTTCAAGAATTTGATTTTGAAGTAATAGTCAAACTAGGGAACCTGAATGCAAGACCTGATCACCTATCAAGGGTCACTAACGAAGAGGAACCTACTGACTTGGAAGACAACTTCCCTGATGCATAGTTGTTTTTAGTACAAATAACTGATGAATATTTTGTTGATATTATTGAATATTTGAGTACAGGGATCACACCACAAGAATTTAGAACTACGCAAAAGAAAAATTTGGTAGTGAGAGCTGCAGATTACCAACTGATTGCAGTACACTTATATAAAATAGTCACAAACATCATTTTGAGAAGGTGTGTACTTGAGCATGGAAGGCCTATAATTTTGGCAGAATATCATGAGGGAATAGCTCGAGGACATTATGCAAGAAAATCTACCACACAAAAGTTATTTCACTTAGGACTATGGTGGCCAATAGTCCATAGAGATTCCAAGGAATATTGTTAGACATGTGATGCCTGTCAAAGGGTTGGCAAACCCAACAAAAGCGATGAGATGACCCTAAAAAAACAAGTGACTTTGTAGGTATTTGAAAAATGGGCAATAGACTTTGTTGTGCCAATCCATCCACCAACAAAAAGGTCAGGAGAAAGATACATCATTACTGTGACATAATACTTAACAAGATCGGTAGAAGCAACACCAATCAAAGACTGTAGCACAAAGACAACAAAACACTTCCTGTTTGAGCAAGTGATAACCGGATTTGGATGTCCAAGAACTTTTATGAGTGACCAAGGTACTGAATTTATCAACAATACTATCAGGTCTATGACCGAGGAGTTTTAATTCTACCACTAGAAGATTACACCATACCATCCTCAGGAAAATGGAACAATAAAATATTTCAATAAGATCTTGGAGAATTCTCTACAATGTCAACATGGATGATTGGGGCTTAAAAATAACAACAATATTCTAGGCAGACAGGACCACATGTAAGAAACTAACATGATAGACACCATTCATATTGATGTATGGGAAGGAAGCAATGGTGCCACTTGAATTTCTGGTACCTAGTGTGTGTGTAGCAGCAATTACCAATAGGAAAAAAAGTTGCGCAGTAAAGGAAAGGTTGAATCAACTCATGTAAATGGAAGAAGATAGAATTCTGGCAAGATTTCACCAAGAAGTACATAAAGCCAAAGACAAATCCTGACACGATAGACATATTAAGAGGAAGAAATTCAATGAAGGAGGCATAGTCTTTCTTTATGACAACAAATGTTTTCAACATCCTGGTAAATTTGGAATGCATTGGCTTGGGACATATGAAGTAAAGACTGTCACAAATGGGGGATATGTACAACTAAATGATCTAGAAGCAACAAAATTGAATGAAATGATCAACGGGAGTCAATTGAAACTATATAAGGATAGTCTCCCTCCTAACACTTAAAACTTACAATGTAGTAATAAGGACATGTACATAGTGTACTATAGTAGAAGATAGGATAGAAAAACAATAAAAGAAAATAAAAAGGAGAAAAAGAAGGAAAAAAAAATACAAAATTAGAAAAGAAATAAAATACAAACACAATGGAAAAAGTCGCGTGCAAAAATTACTGTGACAAATATGAGAAGACTCCATGAAGTAAAAATTGAATTCGACAAAAATGCACACAAAAAGTGAAAAGTGAACATGACCCAATCTATAAAAGGTGGAAAGTGTATAGTTAATCAACACTTAGCGATTTTCAAGGTCAGAGCGAGAGAAAGAGCTCTTGCCCTAGTTACCAATTGACGAAGTAGCAAGCCAAGTTGTGATAGTTGCAAAGGATGACTCCACCGAAGTTTGGGTTGCCAGGATAGTTTGTTCAGTTCACTCAACAGGGTCAAAGGCAGAAATTGAGGATGCAACAACCAGAGAGTATAGTTGAGATCGAGGATATGACCACCTTGGACCCATAATCGATTATCCCAACACAGTTTGAGGAAGAGCTCCCTACAACATAGCAAGGAGAGATAGGGAAGAGCTTCGGGGATGAAAAAAGGGTTTGAAATCCTAACCCCTAGGCGCCTGCAAGACTAGATGACATGGTGGGATTGCGACAGTCCAAGACATAGGATGAAGTACTAGTCGAGGACATAATCAACTGGACAAAATCAGTAGGGTAAAAAGAGGGCGCAGAAGCAGCAGAGGCAGACACATCTACTACGAGGAACAAAAGAAAGACCCATGACAATATAGAAGTGACCCTCCCATTTCTTCCAGATGAAATTCCCACTATTGATGATATGTTGGGGAAGGTACCAAAGTTGAGATATGTGGATCATGATGTGCACGACCCAACCAAATTTTCATAATTGCCCGAGGAAAGCTAATTTATCAAAATGGGGGAGATTGGACCCCTAGGAAGACCAGTGCTAGATCCTGTGCAGTGGATCACGAGGCTTTATAACTCAGGGATTATGAATCTCTTATACATAACACACTTTTGGTATGAAAAGAATGTCAGCCTTTGCATCAAACAACGAGTTTCCTGGGTCCATGGAGGCATTCTTTGGATGGACAAACCAATGCATATTGACATGGCATTGATTTCCAAGATCACAGGACTATGCACAGTCGATGTGTATCCTGAAGACTTCTTAGAAAACAAAGCGGGCGAGAAAGAACTGGAAGAACATGTGAAGGCACAGTTCATCATGACCACAGGAAACAAAGGCATTATCATCAAAGAGATCAATGAAAACAAGAGAAGATTCACAAGTAAACTAATGGTGTGCAAGCTGCTAAGAAAATGTCATAGAGAGGAAGCACCAATAGGAGTGATTGCAGTAGCAACGTAGTGTGTGAAGAGGATGATGTTTAATTGGGTGTATTACCTTCTGAACTAATTCCTTCTTGATTTTCGCAGCGCGTAGGACAATGGAACTGAGTTCCATTACTCCTAGTTAATAATATTGATAGCTCTAGTAGGGTGGCAGGAGCACAAGTTCTCAGCATTCCTGGAAAGGGTAGGAAAGTGCTATACAACTAGGTATGAGTCTCTCTAGCAAGAAAAAGATAACAAGACACAATAGGAAAACAACATTGTGTTTTCCATGTTGTTAGAAGAAATCTAGCAACACACAACAAACGTATGGCACACACTTATGGATGTCGCGCATGAGACAGAGGGGATATATAAATTCAAGGTATCCCAACTTCACATATGAATGCAAGCCATGAATGATCCCAAGAAGGAGTGACTAAAGATGCAGTATTGCGTCATGAGGGAGCAAGTGGACTGGATTATCAAAGACTGGTTTGTGCAGTGGAAGTCATCAGTAGAAAATCCAACCACAATAAAAGGCACAAGACAATCCTTGAATCCTAAGTACAAGGCCAATGCAGGCTCATCAGTAAGAATAGGTGGCCCAATGGATAACACTCAAACAACAACAATGCAAACCCTACGAATTGGCAACAACACAGTGCCGAAACGACTGAGAAAAACGCCTACAACAATAAGGACATGATATTAGCTATAGATAGGGAAAAAGGAGATGGTACAGGCTAAAGAGGAAAGAGGCCAAGGAATAACAAAAGAGGTGTAGCCCTCACAAACGACAAGGAAGCCTGCACAAGGAAAATATGCACGCAAAAAGAGAAAGTATCAAACAAAGGACCCAGACATCACCTTGACTTAGGATGATGCAGAGCTCATCGTGGACAAAGTCCAAGACGAGAGTGAGGAAGTGGTTAGAACTGCAGAAGCATAGAGGGAAGAAATTATGGCCAAGCTTCTAGAGGTTCATGAAAACATCCAGCATTTACGTAGCCGAGCAGAATCAAAGGCCACAATGTGATCACAAGAGAAGACACTCGGGCCACCTGCGCATAAAGAAGGGGAAGAGACCATGAAATTCATCATCCACAGTAGGGAGGCATTCATGATAACGCGTCAAATGATCAGGTTTGATCACAAGACCATGAAAAAACCCTAGAAGAGGTGGAACAAGTGGAGATGGTGATGACACATATTCCCACAAAGGACTTATACGGTCTATAGGCAAGTATCATGTAAGAAGTGAAATTGAGGGACTGCGTGGATGCCACAAATATAGAGGTCGGTAAAAGGGTTGCAGAGATGATTTAGATAACTTGTGACCAATTGAATGCAGAAAAGGAAGAAGAGAAAGAACGTGCATATAGGTTGGAGCATTGATTGATAGTGGCATACAACTGAATCTCGAACAGTGCACAAGCAACAAAGAGAAGTGCAGATGAAAATACAAACCTAATTGCACAAACAATTGACCAATACTGATAGGAGATTGAGCAATTAAAAGAAAATCTCAAACCCAAAAATCCACGTGAGGTGAAGGAGCAAAGGAAACAAGAAGCTACAAGTCAAATGGATGAGAGGGAAAGACAAGTCAGCACAACAACAAGATTGTTTGACAGAGCAGCACAACTTTGGACAACATTGGAGGAAGATGAGAAGGTCCAACAGTGGGACCAGGAAGAAGAAATAGTAAGCACAAATATCCAAGACTTCAAGCATAGGTAGGAGACAATGAATATCACAGAGCCTCTAAAAGGAACACAATATATGAAGAAGCTGCAGGTAGAGTTAAAAGCAACGCAGACGTAGAAACATGAAAGACATTCATAGATGGAACCCCTTCAAGAGAAAGCAATGCAGATGATCGCGCACTTGGAGGAGGAGAAGAGGAAGATGGCACAACCACAGATGGAGTGTGCATCAATGATCTAGGAGGAGATCACAACACAAACATTAGAAGTGCTCACAGAAAAGGCCGCGCAGGTCCACGCGAGAGGAAGGGAACTTGCACACAAGTTCCATAGCCTAGAAGAGGCTATCAAAAGAGAACACACTGCCTAGGTGGCTCGGGATGAACCACATGTCAGTGTTGGGGGCCTGTTGGGCGTAGGATGATTTTGAGGAAAAGTCCATTTTTGGAAAGTAAAGGTTAATTTGGAAAAAGAGAGATGGAAGGAAAGGAAACACATGTAAGGAAAAGGCGCATGCAAAGGAGGAAATCATGCAATGCGTAGAGGTAGTAATACCAAAACATGTTAGGTTTAGGGTTTTGGTAGGAGATTGTAATGACCAGTAAGACAATAGAATAGTATAAATAAGCACCTAGGAGGTCTAGGTCGAGGTTCTGAGTGGTGGTTGTTGGTTGGAAGTGTGTTCCAAGTTAATTCTGACTTGTAGAAACTGGTGTGATACCTTTCTGTAAGATGTTGAGCTGTAGAAGAGTAGGTAGCTAGAT
>JZKD02S1652424.1:116195-130132 GCA_000966675.3 Picea glauca | reverse complement strand
TTACTTCCCTTGGACAATAACGATTGATTATTTCTCATATATTGTGCATGGTGTATTGTGGTGTATTGGTGTAACTCTTATACTATTGTTCATTTCTCATTGGATATGGTTGAATTATTTAAGTATAAGTTGAAAAAGGTTTTAAATTGTACTTGATACTGATTCACCCCCCTCTCAGTATCAACACTATCAACCATGACAAGACAATAATGAGTCACCTTTACATCAATCCAAATGGAATAACCCATGACAACACATCACTATGACATTTCATGACATTATCCCTTTGTCATTGATTCCATGCATGAACACATGATCCAAAGATCAATACATTAATCCATCAATCCATCTATGCATCATATATCAATGACAACACATTGATCCATAAATTCATCTATGCATGAGATCATACAACTATGACTCCACTTGACATCAATGACAATAATTTTGATATCAATGACAACATAATTCATCAATCAATACATCAATGATACTATGACAAGATATTGTCCCTTTGACATGAATCCCTTGACATCAATGACAACATGATGCAACATTGATGAGGGTTTTGAATTATTCCCACCTAGTTACTAGCATATCACCCTCAAACTTGAGTGTTACCATATGGATTTCCTACTAGGTTAAAGCATGGCCCTCTAAATTCAATCTGGAAAACAATATCTTTTTTTCTTCATCTATATGGTGAAGAATGAAATAAAATTATAGTTGTTGAAGTGAATGCTTTAGTTTTAATGCATCGATCTCACATTGGTATGGCTTTATGTCCACTTTATATTCCATATTGAATAAATATTGTGAATGGTTTATGGTACTGGAACTGAACTTCTCTTTCTTGGATTCTTTCCATGACTCCTTTTCTGGGTCTTCATTATCCCTCAGTTTCCAGTCTAATCCAATCTCTGATTTGAAGCCTCCAAATTCTCTAAATGGTCCAATATTGCTTTCTAGATCCACCATGAGGAGGAACATATTATGAGATATATCAACAACTTTCTCTTCTAGCCTTGCAAATATCTCCTCTACTAGATCTTGAGGGTTTTTATGAAAAATCTCATCGTCCATGGCTAGGGTTCTATGACTTTATTCTTAAATCATTTCCTGGATCCCTACAAATTTCCACAAATACCCCAAGAAAACCTTCTTTGATACCAATATGATCCATAAACTATCATGGATATTCAACTATACATTTCATCACAACACATCCAATCCAGATCAATATAGATGAAAAATAATATAATGATCCAATCTAGATCATCCTCAGTGACACTTTCTTTATATTATCGTAACTTTATGATTGTAACATTTTAAAACATAACATAAGTTACATCAAGCTAGAGATAGAGTCACATATGATTTCAATATTGAATAAATGATTTCAATTGATGTTGACTTAGATGTCGATATATTTAACTTTTATGTTCCCTTCTACACCAAGGAAGTGGTAACCAAATTTATTAATTTTGTCCTTTATGTCCTTTTAAATTTCCTTTATCCTTTCAAAATGATCATATATTCATTTATAAGAACTCTATCATCATCATTCATTAGAGATACGTATTCTTATTTTTATATCAATGAAGGATGCTCATAATCAGGATTATATTCTAAATTCCTTCACAATGTGTCTTGTAACTCCCATAAATGTTTTCTAGCAATGGAATTTACCTTTTACTCATTAATTATTTGTCCATATCATTCCAACACAAACTTCATAAACTCCACCCTCATTTTTTAAGCCTTGGGAAATGTAGGACATTCTAATAGTGGGTGCAAAAAGGATATACAACTTCTCATATATGTTAGCATAAATGTTGAATTCAATTCATGAAAGTATTATGTTCATCATGTTTAATTAGATCTACAAAATATTGGTCCATTTCTTTTAGTAATTTATCTTAATAATTTCTTTCAAGAGTATCAATTTTGATCAATTGTAAATATAGCTTTTCTATATTATCCAAATCACACTTTATTTGAATATAAGAGTAGAGGTCATGAAATATATCATCATTGACATCAAACCATATGGATTAAACCTTAACCTAGAAATAAGAAACATTAAATAGGTAGTGTTTCCACAACATTAATAGGAAGTGCTTCCATTTCAACATTAAATATGGATGTTTAACAAATATATTAACTATGGTGGTTGAGAAAGAATGTGCAATATGGTGGAACATGCATGTCATAGAGCTATACTAACACTCTATGATGTAATAATCCCCTCTCCTATAGGTTTATTCCCCCTATCAACCTACAACAATAAAACACAAATGTGAGTGGGAAATTATACATGCAAATAACCTAGTGAATTAGCTCGAGTCATTGAGTGCTACAAATTATAGGTAGGAGGTCATAGGTTAAACTCCCTCGGATGGATGCCTCTATAGATATTATTGGGCCTCACTTGGTGTCCCTATCAGGTTAGGTTGCCAAAAATGCAATTGGTCAGTTTAGCACCCCTACCATCCTTGAAATGAGGGGAATTACCTAGATGGTTTCCCAAGATTTATATTCCATCAAAAAAAAATGCAAGAAATAAAACACCATGTACACAAGTAAAATATACTAATTATAATCTTATAATATAATTATCATACATTCCTAAATATTTCTAGAGGAACTTGAAGAAATAAATTAGACATGAAGACTTGTAATATGAATATGAAAAGCTTGGAGAAGTCGGATACTTAGTGATGAGAATGAATAAGTAGGGATGTTTTGATATGAATTGATGGGTTACCAAGTCCCAAGAGATAGTTATTTAAAATTGTAGAGAGTTAACCAAGATCTAGAATAGAGTGTTAAGGTAGAGAAGTCAAAACAAATGACCTCATAATCAGGAAAAGAAGGTAGTAAAGTCAAAGAGGATATGTTCCAATACATTTTATGATACTTATATAGAACAAGAGGGGACATAAGGTGAAGGTTTCATATTGTGATGGAAGTATTAAAAAAAACATAAATAGAGTGGCTACGAAAGATGGAGTACCACCTCAAATTTAAAGGAATAAAAGATCTAGATAGGACAAAAGTTTTCAATACAAAGTTGATGGGTCAGGAAATAATTTGGTGGAATTTTGTGTGGAAAAAGAAAAATCAAAATGGTAAAGAGAGGATTAAAAAGATGTAGTTATGTGGTCATAAATATTTGATTACAAAAAGATAATGTTTAAGTAATTTTATAATTTGAGATAGAATGATCAAAATTTTACATGAGTAAATAAAAAATTGAAAAATTCCCTATGAATTGGATATGAAGACTAATTTTAGTTAGTTTTAGGGCATTGAATGAATGACAAATAAAATATTCATAAAACATGGATGCAATAAATTAAGCATCATATACACAAGTATAAATTATTCACCAATTAGAATCTTATAATAGAATCATGAAATAGACTTGAAGAGTTTGAGAGGAACTTGAAGAAAAAAATTGGACATGAAGAGATGCAATACGAAGATGAAGAATTGGAGGAGTTTTATACTTATTTCGGAAAATGAATTAATAGGTATGTTGCAAGATATGAAACAATGGGTTTCCAAATCATAAGATATAGTGATTAAAAATTGTAGAGAGTTAACCAAGATATGGACTACAGTGTTGAGGTAGAGAAGCCAAAGAAAATAACCTTAGAACAACAAGGAGAAGATAGTGAAGTCGAAGAGGCTATGTTCCAACACAAAAAAGGGGATCAAAGTTTGGATACAAAGAGTACTAACATTACTGAATTTGAAGGTATTCAAATGGGTTAAAGTATTCAATAAGAAATAAGTTTTCATAAGATGCACTAAACAAAAAATAAATACTAGTGAGCACTAAAGGTGGAAGAAATTTTATAATCATGTTTCAATAAGTGTGTTTGAATAAAATAAAAAATTGGAAAGATTTGATGTAAAATATTTTTCCTCGTTTCAAAAAAATAAAAACTCTACTCTCTAACAACCTTCCTCTCAAGTCATGTATAATAATTAGGCCTTAAAATGACTCTTGACCAATGGTGATGAATTCCACAAAAGGAGAACGTGAATGTATGAAAGTGATAGTTATAGTGAAAGGCCTTAGGGGAAACTCCTAGAGGATGACAACTATTTATCATGGGTCTACTTAATCCCATGAAATCCCCCTGGTAGGAACCTATGTTTGGCCATTAAGATACCTATTCACTGATGTCTACTAGGGGTTACTAGCATGAAATGGTTGAGGGACAACAACGAAGATTGGAAGAGATGGGAAAATTCATTAAATGCTTGATCCATACCTAATCATTAACACTAAAAAAAGGGTTGTGACCACATTCATTAGAAAGGATTTTAAATATCTTTAAAGGAAAGCAACTATGTGTTAATGTAAATTATTGTGGTAAATTGTTTGGATATCCATCCCTGTAAACCTAACCTAACTAAAATATTACTTTTGGTTCTCAAGTGAGGAATTTAGTTCGTTAAGATTAAATTTAATTAGATGTTTAGAACTAAATCCTTCAAGGCAAGTTATGCCTATAGAGGAGATTTAAAGGAAATCTATAACTAATTTTGGCATTAGAACAATGAGCACTATTAATGCTTCAATTTGAAGAGAAACACATCACAATATTTCAAGCATGGAATACCATTGTTAGGTTGTTTTGATCTATTAAATTAAAATAAACACATCAAAACATTATCTCACTAAATTACCCCATGTTCTCCAAAATTACATACATGAAATGTTGGCATGTCCACCAAGCACTTCATGTCTTCACATCTCTGTTCCAATACCCCATTACCAATTCCTAATTGTTGTCAAAATTCAAACTAGTCTTTATTATAATTTTCAAATCCAACACGACCAAACGCAGATATTAAATCAACATGTAGTTTTAAATTTTAGATTGAGAATCAAAGAATAATAAAGAAATGATAAATGAAACTCTTAGTTCTACTCACAATACATGATTTCAATGCCTTCATTAAACTATGTTACCACAAAACATACATTATTTAACAATTCCATCAATCACATCTTAAATCAAATAAGATAAATTAAATTGTCAAAGATAAAACCACTAAAAATGAATACTTTTATTTAGAAAAGATACCATAACACACATAAATTATTTCATACAAAATCAATATTTGATTTTATTATGTAATAGGTTGATTGAAAATAAATACTTGAAAAATGTATTGAATCAAGAACCTAAGGTGAACCCCACACTTGACAGGTCATAATCATGGAAATATTATAAGAATTAATTCATCTTTCTCTCATAATTAATTAGATTCATTTTCCGAAGTATGCATATGTGCGATGAACATATTAATAGAATAGGAGTTCATAGTTCACGTATATGAACTATTAGGGTTGTCTTTCGAACATGATAAAAATTTACCACACCCTCTCCTTTATATTCATTGATGATATAAATATTTATCTTTCTCTCCTTTATATTCATTTATGATATAAATAGGAGTATGAAAGAAGAGAAATACTTTTTTTCCTATGTCCGATGAAGATCTCTTGGTTGCAAGTTGTCATGCTTCTTCCAAATTGTTACTTCACCAAATTCCACAATACTCGAGAACAAAACTACAAAGTGCAATAGTTATATAATAACTAACTTCTAAGAAAATGATCAAAGACAAAGATAATTGTAACAATTAGTATTCTAAGTAATAAGATATTCAAACATGATGATCATATACAAAGAACAAAACAATTTCATGGGAAATAGGTATCTTTATTATCTAACAACATAATTTAGGTAGTTATCACCTGCACCCGCTGCAACATTATTCCTCGAATGGACTCCAGGTCCCTCGACCCAGGCTACTAACCATAAGATGCACCTCCAACTTTTATGTTTATGCACACCCAAAGAATGTCAAGAGAAACTTCTTGGCTAGATATGGGAAGCATCGAAAAGGATGGAAACAAGGGTTTCCATGTCTTAGGACATGAATTAGTAGTGGGAAAATAAGGTCTTGCAGACGAGGCGAGAAATATCTAGTGTAACTTTGTTTCAATAATTATTTCCCTGTCCTCATGGGTTATGCTCAATTTATACCATCTCCGAGTGGTTGGAGTGGCTAGAAACAATTGTGTATGGGTAAAAGGGAGTTAGGGAACTAAAAATACCATAACCCCACACATAATTTTGCAAAATTATAATTTTTTTGAGAAAAAATTAGATGTACATGAATTTTAATAGAGAAACACACATATATGTGCCTTTCGTAGTTGTTAGGGAGTGTACTTGTCAACAAATWTTTTTTTTTGAAGAATCGRTAGGAGCTAAAGGGTATTGATGTCTACAAGTACCACAAGGACAAKATAATCAARTCATCAATGCATATGCTRTGRAAATTGATGTTATAATAGATTCCMCTAATGTGTAAGGTCAAAAGAGMAATTGATGGAAAAAATACATTATAAATTCGAGAGTTAAAGATGCACTAAGATTAGGTGAAGGTTGCCAAAATCCAATMCAAGAACAAAACCTACAAAAAAAAACAAGTATGATCTATAACCTACCRTTCATATTCCACTAGAATAGTTCATCACAAGAGATCTAATAAAATACTGAAATCTTTGTTATTAATGTTATTCTTCCTTCAGRTCTCTAGAATATTTAGTTACTATTTTTTCTTCTTATGAATGAAATGGATAAAATGGATAAAATGTGGAAAATAGAGAATAGTAAAATACAATCACGTCATCCACAATTAAACACAAGATATGACTTGGGAAACCCAATACAAGAGAAAACACAACTAGAAGGTGAYGTTGCTCTGCTCTCTTTTATCTTGTATAGAAATKATGCAAGCACAAAGAAAGAGGCACTATYTRTGGWTTTTCCTTTGACATGTGKCTTGTATGGCTCCTAAATAATCTTTTCTCCTATATTACTCTCATGGAATTCCACTTTTAGAKGTTTTTCTCAGCTATGRAACAAGATACAATGCAGAAGAATGGAACCCCTTCTCCTCTTAGTGTCCTAGTATTTAACATAGTGTTGGTAGCCACCCATTATGTCGATTTTTATCACAATTAAAATCACCACAAAGGGATTATAACTTTATGTAACTGCCACCTCCTTAAATTTATGAACATTCATGATTTTGGACTTCGAGGAGATGATTGGGTTAAACTTATCTTATTGATTTTTTCGTTTAAATTTTCGTTTGTTTTGTTTTAAAATTCATTATTGTAAGCATGAATTTAAATAAAAACTTGGTTTGGGCTTTGTCGTTATATATTCTACCTAAGCAAACCTCACTTTGAAGGCACTCATATATTGCTAAGATTCAAGTTTTATGAATTCATTGATTAAACTACCACCACAATCTTTATGTTTTATGGATATCATGACTTAATTGGTTCCTTGGTTGATCATTTGGTTGAAATCTTTGAATTGTATGAATGAAAAAAACATCAGGTTAACATTCGATATGGGTCTCATGCTCTCAATAGTCATATCAACCTTCATATCGCTTGGTACTAGTCTGTTGTACCCACGACTACACCTCATCCTATTGTCCTGTGAAATTAATGAACCCATTCTTTGTTTGAATTGGCACTTGATAGTGGTTGAGGGTTTAAAATTCATTATGTTTAATGGATCATAGTTTTGTGTGCCCTCTAGTTTTCCATTTTTCCAAACTCATTTTATCAAGCATGACAGTCTCCAAGCTTTGTAGGTTTCAGGCCCTTTTTGTTTTCACGGACCTCTCGCTCTCTGATGTTTCTTTGTAACCATATTTGTGGCTCCTGTAGTAGTGTAGATCCGAACAACCCTGATATTTTACACATTCGTGATTACAGAGAAGAGGTCAAATCCGTAAGTGTGTAATAGAGACATGTTTTTGCGCGAGGATTTATGAGAAAACGGTTACGCATTTGGCCAAACCCTTTAAAACCCATTTCGAAAATGGGGTCATTTACCTTCAGCGTAGGCAGTTACTCCAGAAACTAGAAATTTTCAGAGATACGTCTTGTTCTTCGGAGGAAATAATCTCAGAATTTCTGTTGCAGTTGAGGTAAGCATTTTTTTTATTTTTGCACAGAGATTCGAGCCTGATTGATGGTTTTTCTGGATTCCAAGTTAAATATGCCCTTTTATTTATTAATGAGCCTACATAAGAAGTCAACTTTTTTTATGAAACAGAGCTTGAACCCTCTGTCAGCCTCTTTCATCACGGGCTTATAAGAATTTTGTTGCTTTGCAAAGCCTCGTGGTTAAGAAGTCACGATGCATTTTTTTACCCAGAAAATTGTTGGAATAGGTAATAGATGTGATGAAAGAAAGGATTTCCCCTACCCTTGCTTCTAATCCTAATCAGGGTCATAGCGACAAACCCATTGTAAAGAAAATTTGCAGGCCTAAGAAACAGAGTGATTCAAACTAAGATCTTATAAGAAAAATGATTAAGCAGTCTAATAATATTATCATTAAAACTCAACAAATTCCACTATCATAGATTCATATATATCAGATGCCTCTTTGTTAAATGGTTGAAATAGAAAATAGTTGTTTGTTTTTTTTATTTGATTCTATTTTGAAAATAAAATAGATTAGATTTTATTTTTTTATTTTTACTATTTTAGACTAGCTTCAAAATCCTGTAGCTTATATGTTTCTGAATATTAGTTAGCATTATTTTATGAATATCAAATTTGTTTTTCTAACTATAGGAAATTGATGATTATGATCTTGATTACATGGAGAAAAACATTTTGGATCATACACTCTATTATTCAGTAGTTTCTTTCTTTTATGTTGATAAAAATTTGATTTATTTTGACAAACCAACTCATACATGAGTGGTTTCTAGCTTTACTATTTTTGTAACACTATCTAATTTTTTGGGATTCAACTCTATCTTGCATGATAAGAGTACGTGAATCCCAAGATAGTTTAAATATTGGTCACTTTTAGTAGTGAAGACATCTTTGGCTGGGATACATTATGGACATATGATTTTGAATACTGATATGGAGAAGTTGTTCACTATTTGGATTTAGACCTGTGTGACGCTTACCCTATTATGTTTTTTCTTTCATCTTATGAAATGTTATTATGTTTGATATAGCTTTAGTCTGGTTATCGTATGGTATTTCATATTATTAAATACTTTGATGATGTCTGTAATTTGTTGTTCCCTTTTACATATGTGATCAATCTATCATTTAATTATTATCGATTTATTCTAAATATTAAATGATGGATCACATTAATGCTTTGAATTGAGTTTCCTCTCTTTAACAATATTGATTATCATAAGGTCATCGCATCTGTATATTTATCTTTTTGTTGTTATATTCTTTCTCCAATGCATCTTTGAGTTTGTTCTAGGAGTATTAGTTTAGTTTTGTTACAGGTTTCCCTCATAAGCAAGATAGTCAGTAGCTTGAATTGCACAATAGGATAAATTCAATTTAGTTGATTAGTTAAAGATTAGTTTACATGTTATTTATTTAAAATATTTTGTTAATGAAATAAGAACAACATGAATTAGCTTTTGATTGTTTACGTATTCTTAGTTAATTCATATTTGATTAGCATTCATTAGTTTTAGATCTTTAGATATTCAAAAGAAATAAGAAAAATGTATGTCCTTTCTTTATCTCTTTCATAAACAATTTCAAAAACATTTGTTTCGCAAGATGTCAAGTAAATCTTGTACGTTGTACATAAACTGTTTATAATCATATGCACATATTCACGTTTCCATTTGAACTTTTGTAATTATTATATTATTAGTATCATAGCTTTATAGATTAGTTTCTTTTTTTATTATTTTTAGGACTTTAGTTGGCCAACAAAGCCATTAAACCCGTCGGGTCATTTCATTCCAAACGGCTTGGGTTATTTAGACAATCCCAGTCCAGATTTGACCTTCTAGTTGATGGTGTGTCAAATATGCTCGTCAACAAATGGAGCTAGAAAGAGGGCCGAGGTAAATTTAATAATTAAAAGTTTTACCCCTCAGCATGTCGTAATTCCATATTTATAAACTTTTCTTCTGTGTCATCTTAAAATGCACTAAAAGGCATGCCAGGCTGACAAGATGGCCTTGCAGGAGTCTTTGTTTTGAATGTATTTAATTCCCCAAGGATCCCCAAATCGTTGTGTTGGAACATTCTTTCCACTTCTCATTACCTGATATTCCCAACGATACAATCTCTTGCTTGTCCAAACTCACCTTTGATGGTTGGGGGAATGTATCTGCTAAAGACCATATTAACAAGTTTTGGTGTAAATGCATCAAGCATGATATTTCTGATTTAAAGGTTTTATGCAGATTGTTTGCTTTTACTTTTAGGGGTCGGATTAAACATTGGTTTGATTCTTGTCCAAAATATCACATTTTGTATTGGTTTCAATTTGTAAAGTAATTTTTAGATGCTTTTGAAAACTATGATTACAATCAATTATGTGAAGAATTGCATGCTTTACTAATCAATGAAAATTCATCTCTAGAAGGATTTTCAACAAGAATCCATCATGTTCTTTGTAAATTTAATCTTGATGACATGTCATTTGTACTAAATCTCCTCTATGATGCTTGCATCCCTTTCATCTAGTCATATTCAATCGCGAATGATGAATCAATTACAAATCCTACCACTTAATTGTGAGAAGAATTGTGTTTGTGGGATGAGAGGAATCCATCCGAAAATTTTGAACAAGCAAGGGGGGTAGAATCTATTGAAAAGGTTCTTACTAACAATCAAATTGGTTTTTCCTCTGAATCATTGTATTGTCCTCGACCATCGTGGAAGAAGATTCGATGTTGGGTCAAGGTGAATGTCCTCATTCTTCTATCTCTTGCTCTAATTAGTATTTAAATTCAGCTATTGAAGAACACTTAGGTAATGAAGACGATGTTAAGCTTTCTAACATTCCAATGAAACTAATTAGAGATGTAGATCTACAATGGGAAGAATAAATCTTAAACCCTCATCTACAAATCATACCTTATCCACAAGAAAGATTAGATGTTTGTCATGAAAGTTTTTAATTATCTATCATAAAGGAAACAAATTTAGATGATCATGTTATGTTGAAGAATTTATCACCAAAACAGAGTGAAAGTTTTAAGGAAAGTGAAGAGGGATGTCTCGAGAATACTATTGTTAAATATCATACCTCAAGAGATTA
This sequence comes from Picea glauca, assembly GCA_000966675.3. Lineage (NCBI taxonomy): Eukaryota > Viridiplantae > Streptophyta > Pinopsida > Pinales > Pinaceae > Picea > Picea glauca. Next base: position 118,961 of record JZKD02S1652424.1, on the reverse strand, counting down.
TTTTCATGTGCTCATTTATGATTCCTTTTACTCTTTATATCCCGATCTATTCTTAGATTCTGGTGGACTTGATACTTTACCCACAGTATCTTATTGTTTTCCATCACAATCAAATCTTTTCGATATGCCAAAATTTGGTGAAATTAATTCCAAGCATAACATTTATGAAGTCAGATTTGATTCTCTTTCACTTTCATCACTCATATGAAAAAAGGACATGTTGCAAGATGATTTTACACGATCTATATTGAAAGAGTCAATGCACTCATTTTTATGGAGATCAAATATTTTACATTGCATATTTGTTCTTTGATTAGTTCCAATTTTAATATTTATGCTTCACATTTTGAAACGATCAATCTCATCAAAGGAAGCATTCAAACCAATAATATAATTAATGTCATGAATCCTCTTATGATCCGTTCCCCATTGATATATCCATTTCATCAAAGTCATAGTTTGCATCCTAATTTTTATGACAGGATCTTATAATGGCTTGAATATTCGTATCTAAAAAATCTTCATAATAAAGATAAAGTTGTGCTTTCTCTGTTTCTACCTAAGTATCTAGGAAGTAAGAATGACATGATTTTAGATCCTCCACATGAATAAATTGATGAACACTTGGAGAATTGTCAGGAGGATGGGGCACTTCGGCCTTGGTTGATGGTTATGTCAGGTCCCCATAATATTGACAAGTTTTCCAAACTTACTCACACTCTTCCATGCCATTATAACCCATATCATGACAAGATTGCAGAATGATTGGAGGATTCATGCATCAAGAAGTTTCAAAAGAATGGTAAGGTTGTGCTTTCTTTGTTTTTAAATGAATATATAGGAGGTAAGCATAACATATTTCTTTTGTATCTGCAAATACTACATTCTTTTGTTCCAATTTTAGACTTTCTACACCTTGCAGGATCAAAGATGCTTTTGTGGCTTCACTGGAAATACGATTTTACTTAGCGTTTTGATATATTTAGTAGTTAGAGTAGGTTTCCTTTAGTTTTATTTCTCACTGTTTCTCTTTGTAATAATACAGCTATGAACACAAGTGGGCAAACCAAGGGAACCATAATATGATTGTTGTCGGGGAAGTCTTCTTTAATCCTTTTCTCTCTGCTTTTCGTCAAATATTTATTTTCAAAAACGCAGTGTCATCATGAAAATTTTAAATGAAAAGTAAAGAGATAAGTAAATTTGAACTGTCATTTCAACCCTAACCCAAGGTGCCACAAGTAGGGTTGCACTCATATTAATGGGGATTTTTCTATTTTCTTTTAGTCTCTCAAGATATTTTGCGTGATAATTTCAGATCCACCCTCTTGTAAATATTTTAAATTTTCTTTTTTCTTTTTTATTTTGGTTATTTTCATTTTTCTTGATTTTGATTTGTTTTCTGAATAATTATGTCTGGGTCACCATTTCATTTGTGGAAGGAAATCAAAATTCTATTTCATTAGCCACAATTGATAAATTCCCAAGCACCTGAGCAATGAGTGCTAAAAATCAGATCAACAGAAGTAAGTTTTTGTTCAAATAAGTGTTTTTGGTTTCTCAATAAAATTACAAGAAGATGTGATTATCATTAATAAACTTCTAATTTTGTCCATGTTTTAAGGAAAACAACTCAATTGTACCTTCCCATCCTCTAGATGGTTTCTTAACAGAAATGTGAGTGTCCAAATCACGATGAAGGTCATCAAAACAAAAGAATAATTTGTAAATGATCGAAATTTTCATTCCGAACTATTGAGATTTTTCAGTATCACCCCGCCCTCTTGAATATCATGAAGTTCTAGAAATTATAAACAAATTCTAGAGGGTTGAAATCAATGTAATGTGTGGGAAGTGTTTGTAAACCCATCAAGACACTGAATAGGTATGCTGGCAGCGGGTAAATGCATGCATGATACCAAGGCAACTTCGTCAGGGTACTGAAAAGGCCTGCTGGAAGAGAAGCAATGTCGGGTTTAAGAAGATCCTCAGGTATGTATTTTAATTTGATCAAGTGTGAAAATGTTCGTTATCATGAATGGACGACTCTTGGATAGGATAGAGGTACTAGAGTGGGTTAAATGACATCCCTGTTGAGGCTATGGACACCTGTTGGCAGCAGTGGTCCTGTCAATAATATCGAAGTCAATTGCATAAACATCACTACACTCGTAATCTAAATTAGATGTCAAATTACATTTTCTTAGACATAAATACATCTAATGCTAAACTGCATCATTTTCTAAGTTATGACTGGAATGATTGACCTGTTGTTAACTGTTTCTAAAAATTTATTTCATCTGACCCCCTGACATAAATTTTCTGGTGATGCATAGATAATTGTTTTTCCTAGTATGTCGCCATTTTTGGCAGCCATCCATTCTGTCGATTTTTATCACAATTCAAATCACCACAAAGGGATTAGACCTTTCTGTAGCTGCCACCTCCTTAAATTTATGAAAATTCATGTTTTAGGACTTCGAGGCAATGATTGGGTTAAACTTATCCTATTGAGTTTTTCGTTTGAATTTTTGTTTGTTTTGTTTTAAAATTCATGACTGTAAGCATGAATTTAAATAAAAACTTGGTTTGGGATTTGTCGTTATATCTTCTACCTAAGAAAACCTCAATTTGAAGGCACTCATATATTCCTAAGCTTCAAGTTTTATGAATTCATTGATTAAACTACCACCACAATCTTTATGTTTTATGGATATCATGACTTAATTGGTTCCTTGGTTGATCATTTGGTTGTAATATTTGAAT
>JZKD02S1652424.1:64194-77524 GCA_000966675.3 Picea glauca | reverse complement strand
TAATGGATATGGTCACAAATCTTTTGAATGTAGATCTTATGAAAGGAGATATAATGGAAGATTTTATAACACCATGAGGTGTTGGAGATGTGATCAAGTAGGACACATTGTTGTCCACTGTAACACTATGAGATGCTACAACTGTAGTGGATTTGGCCACAAATCCCAGGAGTGATGGAACACAAGAAGAAAGTCCATGATGAGGACTTCACGTAGCATGTCTAGAAGAAGGAATGAAGTAAGGAAGGGAGACATTTTTTAAAATATGGATGCTCAGAGCTCAAGTTATGAGATGCAGGGACATATATAGAAGTGGGTGAAGAAGCCAAAGCAGTCATAATAGAATGAAAGACCAAAGGGAAGCCCAAAAGGGTCATCTCTTGAGGCGTACACATGTGACAGTGGTGACAGTTGCATACATACACAATTTGACCTTGAATATGTTGCGTACATATGTGAGCTATTGTGAAACAGGCCGCATATATGTGGTAAAGCCTTGGGAAAAAGGAAATTCACATGGCTTGGAGTTTGATGTGATGGTATAACTCTGTGATGTAGGGTATGACATGGTTTATTGCAGGTTCTGACACTATTTGTTGTAGGTTTTCATGGTTCTATGTTGGAAGGTATGTGATTGTAGGTGTGTCCAAGGGTGGTTTTAAACCAACCCACTTTTCTCCCCGTAATTCACTACAAATCACCATGTATTCCTTTGGTGATACCGTGGTTTCAATTGTATCCCGCTCAGGGAAAATTAAGACTCGAGCATGTTTTGGCCCCGCATTTCTTCCCGACCATCGATCTCTTTCTTTCGGCGATGATCTATGATCAATGAATGATATATATCCTCATTTCATGTCTTTCACATGCCTTCCCAGATCTCCCCAATCTGTTGGCACATAATTCCCTTCCAAATCAACGGTTACGATTAGTTTCGGCTCTCTGACCTTCGAGAGTTTCAACTCTCAAGATCTCGTTTCTTCAGGAGAGATTTCTCCGAAATGACAGATCGTCTGCCACACATCCTCCTCAATCGATGGTTCTTCTCCCCCTTTGGTACTTTGGCCTCCTCAACCAGATCGATAGTATTTCAACTCCCTCCTCAATAAACGATCGAGATCTTCTCCGGGTCTTTGGACCTTTTCCTCCTCTATTTTCTTCTGGAGTTCTAGATATGGTGCCACATGTCCACCTTCACTTTGACGACTCTCATCACTTCGGATTTCCAAGCTTGAGAAATCTCAAATCTCAACTCTCTCTTTTTCCAAAATGGATTTTACCCACAATCAATAATCCATTGATGCATGTCCCTCTCGGATCAATGGCTGCGATCCCTTCACGTCTTCGGACTTCGGATTTCTCAACTCTCAACTTTAAAATAAAACTCCAATGCCATTTACTCGAAGCTTGCGATCTATCGCCATGTGTTTCTCTGGATCTAATGGTTGAGATTTACTTCGGGTCTTCAGCGACTCTAGTCTCTCCTTGACCACAAGATTTCACTCTGGAATTGTTGATTCAGCGTCACTTGCCCCCTTAGTGATGAATAGTCCCAACTCAATTCTCCCCGCAGTCGATCTGACGAGTAATGTCTCTCCTCCTTATGAGATTTTGATGTCTTCTAACTTGGGAGATTTTGGTATATGTTCAAAGGCCTCAGCCTTTGTTCCTCCTGCGAGTTCGTCTATATTAGGTCCCACCTTCAATCTTGAAAATGTTATCTCTTCTTATCTTTTCAATTCTCTCAGACTGATGGTACCGAGGGACTCAGTTACTTCACGGATTTCCCAAAAGGACTCACGTCCACCCATCTTGTAACTATTCAATGTATGGTGGTCATGATCTAACCGATACTGACGTGTTCATTTATCGATGGTTCACAACAATTACGGGGACCCAACATGCATACTATTTATCAGAGAGCTCAAATTGGTTGAATCAGAGTCATTGATCTTCCAGTCGATGAGATCAACAACAATGGTGAATTGCGGGCCGCGAACTAGTGCGTCTGCTACTTTCACCTTCATGCTCTGTAATGATTCCCCACCCTTGATATACGTTCATATATCGACGGTTATAACAATTTGACATCTCGAAGCTTCAAGCTCCAAGGTTCCTATACCCAGGTCATGTGGATCTTCTGATAATTCTTGGGCTATGATCCCCGCTCCTAGTCGGGTCTTTGGTTAAGGAATTAAGCGTAGGGTCAAAGTATCCTAGACTACTAGTATGAAGGAAAAACCTTCCCAAATTGCAAGGATTTTATCTCTAAGTCAAGGCAAGGTAACTTGTGAGGTTACCAAAATGGTCTCTATGTCTAGAGGCATGTTCTAACTCTAGTATGGTGATGTAGCTCCCTAGAAATGTTCCTTCGAGTGACTAAACAAGGGTGTATGGAAAATCAAGCATAAATATAGGTTCTCAAGGGAATGAACACATATTCATAACTTAATCATTTAATATAGAGAAAGAACCCTTTATAGACATATAAATACTCGCATAAATCCATTATTTACAATTCACAGCATAAGGCAAGAAAACACTTATCATAACCATAGAGTGTGATGCGACTGCTGAAAGGGGTGCTCGTTTCCACCCAACCATAGGCTCAGTCACTCGCAATGGATATATCATTGGCCACCCATGAGATTAAGCCACGATGCTTTGAGATTCAATCTCTTACTTCCATCTCAATGGAAGATAGGGACGAAGGTTACTCTCCTTCTCCCAATACAGAAATAGATAAGGAAGAACGTTACTCTCCTTCTCCCGGTTCAATCTCTATATTCAATGATCATAACTCACTATTCCTCTTTCAGTCCTTACTCGGACTTGAGAGTTTCCTCTCTCGTCTCTGCATTTTCCCCGCAAGTCTTCCTCTTCCCACCACACTTCCTTTCTTTCCTTCCTCAACAAGCTTGCGTGTGGATCGAATTCTCAGTCTGTGGTCAGGTCTGGAAGCCTTACGGATGAGCGGTCTACCCCATCCCCTCATTAACTCTTGAGGAGGTATTCCCACCTACCAACCCAACTATAATTCATTCTTGGGTCAGAGGGTTGTTCTAATCTGAGCAATTAATTCCAGCATGGTACTGGTTCGGTGGAGGTTAACGAAACCATTCTGGGTACCCTCCACCACCTTTCAAATAATTTGTGGTTTTATCTTATCACATCCCCTCTTTTAGTAGTCATGCAACACGTAACCCTTTTCTATTAAAATAACAGAATTTACATTCATCGACCTTTTATACAAAGGTCCATCAAATCAAACATTCACACTTTTAGGTTTGCCATAGTTCCTTGGAAAATATAGTTATATTTATAGACTAGGGGAAACAGGGTGTTACAATTCCCTCCTCCTTAAAGGAACATCATCCTGGATGTTCTATCTGTCAACATGACATCTATGTACATGAGTAAACAAAATCAGATATGTCTGTCTCATGGCATCCTCCATTTCCCATGCAACGTCATCTAGGAAAAGCGTTTCCACTACACCTTGACTTGTGAAATGGTTTGGTTCTTGAGTGAGGTTTCCTTCCTGTCTAATATGCATTCAGGTTCTGGAAGGAATTCTCCCTCCTGCTCCACTTGGATCACAGACCATTCAATTATATGATTAGCATCATGTACATATTTCTTAAATAATGAAACATGAAAAAAATTATGTGCCTTTACAGTGGAAGGAAGTGCTAGCCTATAGGCTACAGGTCCCACTCTATCTAAGACTCCAAAGGGTCCACAATACTGAGGTGTCAATTTGTCACAGGCTCCCATTCTCAGGGAACTCTTCCTGGTTCTAACTCTGAGATAGACATGGTCTCTGGTATTGAACTCTCTGGGAGTTCTCTTTTTGTTGGAGTAACTTTTATATCTATCCTGAGTAATCTTCAAATTTTGTCTTATATAAACCACTTGTTGTTCCATTTCTTTCAGCATGTTGGGCCCAATTCTAATTCGGTCCACTGGATTACTCTGACTTATTGGAATCTTTCACTTTCTACCATAGAGAACATCAAAAGGGCTCATCTTCAAGGATTCCTAATAATCGTTGTTGTAGGCAAACTCTACCAATGGTAGGTAGTCTTCCCACTTCTTAGGTTGATGCATTACATGCATCCTTAGCACGTCTTCTACCATTTGGTTCACTCTTTCTGTTTTTCCATCATTTTGAGGGTGATAATCCATGTTGAACAACAATTTTGTCTCAAAACCATCCATTAGGGATTTCCAAAAGCTTGAAGTGAATTTGGTATCTCGGTCAGATACAATTTTCTTAGGCATGCCATGCAGTCTAAATATCTCCTTCATGAAGATGTTGGCAATATATATGGTCTTGCAAGTTGATTTGACAGGAGTGAAGTGATCAGACTTACTCGGTTTGTCCACCACAACCATGATGGCATCATTTTGCTTGGTGTACTTTGGTAATCTAGTGATGAAGTCCATGGAGATGGTTTCCCATTTCCATTCTAGGATCGGTAGGGACTGTAACAATCTTGTTGGATGTCAGTGTTCTTCCTTAACTTGTTGGCATTATAGGCACTTAGCTAAATAGTTAGCTATGTCTTTCTTCAATCCAGGCTAATAGAATTGTTTCCTAGTGGCCGTGATCATTTTTTGATATCCTGGGTGACTGGTATATGGTCTCTTATGTAGTTAATCCATTATGAACTTCTTCAAGTCGTCACATTTTGGAACATACAATCTGTTTATGTAAGTCAGTAGGCCTTCTTCGAGCATCTGGTAGACTTCATATTTTATCCCTGTAGGCTCTTGCCTTAGGTATGAAGTCACGGTTTTGAAGAATGCATCTTTTTCTTGTGCATTCCCGACTCTTTCCCTGACATTTGTTTCACAGGTGCTTACCGCTACCAGATGAATCATTTTTATAATTCGTCTAAGGGCATCGACCACCCTATTTTCCTTTCCTTTTATGTGTTTGATTTTGAAATCAAACTCACTAAGGAGATCCATCCACCTAGCTTTCCTGGCATTGAGTTTTTGTTGATCAAATAGGTGTCTCAATCCACAATGGCTTGTCATAAGCACAAATATCCTACCCAGGAGGTAGTGCCTCCACATTTTGAAAGCATGTACTATGGAATCCAACTCTAGGTCATGGATCACATAATTGATCTCATGCTCATTTAATTTCATGGACGCATAGAAAATTACACGTCCTTCTTGCATAAGGAATCCTCTGAGTCCTTTGCAACATCTGTACACATGAGGAAATCATTATCGGGGTCTACAATATTTAGCACGGGTGCATGGGTCAGGAGGTGTTTCAATTCCTAAAATATTTATTCACATTTTGATATCCAAATGAATTTAATCCGCTTTTTCTAAAGGGTAGTGATTGAACATCCAATCTTGGAAAACCCTTTTATGAACCTTCTATAGTATCCTGCTAAGCCCATGAAGGACCTAATATCGGATACATCCTTCGGGGTAGGCCATTCCATAATAGATCTGATCTTGTCGGGTTCTACTGCCACCCATTCCTTAGATATGACATGTCCTAAGTAATGGAATTGCTTCTAAAAGAAATCTCACTTGCTAAACTTAGCGTAGAGTTGATTCTCTCTTAGTACTTGAAGTACTAGTATAATATTTTCTTTGTGATCCTCCCTATTCTTGGAGTATATTAGGATATCATCAATGAAAACCAATACACATTTGTCCAAGAATGTGTTGATTACATTATTCATGAGGCACATAAAAGTGGCGGGGGCATTGGTTAACCCAAATGGCACCACCATGAACTCATAGTGACCATACCTTGTCCTGAAGGTTGTTTTGTGGATGTCTTCATCCTTAATCCGGACTTGGTGGTATCCAAACCTTAAGTCAATCTTCGAGAAGATGGAAGCACCTCCCAATTAGTCGAACAGGTCATCGATTCTTGGTAAGGGGTACTTGTTCTTTATGGTTGTCTTATTGAGTTGTTTGTAATCTATGCATAGTCGGAGTGTGCCATCTTTCTTTTTCACAAACAAGATGGGTTCTCCCCACGGAGATACACTGGGTCGGATGTAACCTTTTTCCATCATCTCCTTTAGTTGTACCTTGATCTCAACCATCTCTGGCGTGCTCATTCTATATGCCGTTCTAGATGTTGGTACCGCTCCTGGTGTGAGTTCTATCGAGAAGTTGATATCCCTTCTTGGAGGTAGACTCAGTACCTCTTCTGAGAACACATCCTTGTATTCTCTTAATATGGGGTGGTCCTCTAGGTTTGGTTTGTCATTCTCAACATATTCCAATACCTGTATGGCATATAAGGAACACCCCTTTCTGCAATACTTTTTCATTTGAAGGGTTGATATTTGTCTCACTAAGACAGGCTTGTGAATCCCTTGGAGGGTCGTTTTTATCCCTTCTTCATTTACACATTCTAAAGTTTGATGATAACAGTCCAAATTAGTTTTATAATCAGCCAACCAATCCATACCAATCAACAAGTCATAAGATCCCAGGGGAAGTATGTTAAGGGTCGCTCGAGTGGGCAATCCACCCATGATGAATTGACAGGATGGTATGACCTCTGCCACCTTTCTTTTGGTCCCAGTGGCTAATCGCACCAACCGTGGTTTAACATGTCTAATTGGTTGCAGTTTACACTTATCAATAGTCTGAGGGGCCACATAACTCAAATTAGAAATTGGGTCAATTAAAATAGAAACTAGATGGTTGGCGATCATACCTTCCAGCTCCACAAATGAAGCTTGGTGGTCGACTTGATTATTTTCCAAGGATGCATAGATTCGTGGCATGCTCCTAGACACATCATTGACAATGATAGATTATTGGATATTGTAGACTCTCTTACTATTTTGTTGTCTATGTGGGCAGTCCCTCAATTGATGATCTTCTCCACAACCCCAACATTTTAAGGGTTCCTTCTTTAGGTTATTGGTGTTTTCTGGGATTGTCTTAAAAGGTTTATTTCCACTTTGAGAGGGGAAAATTTTGTGATATACACTTCTAGCAGGAAGGCTCCTTCTAGAATATTTTCCATAGTTCTTAAATCTTGAGGATTTAAACTCGTTCTTCTGGAATCACGAACTACTCCTCTTCTTACATCCCTCGCGAGGTCTTGTCTTATTCCCAAACTATTCATAACAATACCTCACCTTCCAGATAGTTTCTTCTAAGTTATTTGGTCCGTCGAACTCAATCCTGTCCTGGTAGGTATGAGGTAACCCACTAATGAACCGCTGCATTTTTACTTTTTCATATTTTATGTAGGGTACATACCTCAGTAGTTTAAGGAATTTATTGACAAATTAATCTATGGTGAGCTACCCCAGCCTGAGTTAATAGAATTCCTTAGTATTCCAATCCATGTATTTCTCTGACAGATACTGCTTCTTGAAGTATTTCTCAAACTGTTTCCATGACAAGTCCTTCTCATGGACTCCTTTCACATTCCTAAGGTCTTTACACCAAATGGAAGCCTTTCCATTCAATTTAAAGATGGTTATTCGAGCCTTCAAGATTTCAAAGTAGTCATGAAGTCTGAAGTACTTTTTTAAACCAAGAAACCAAACTTCAGCCTCTTCTCCCTTCCTAATCTCTCCATCGAAAGAGGGTGGTTTGGATTTCTTGAATTCTTCAAGATCGTGATTTTTGGAACTCTTCTGCTTCTTTCCTTACCTTTGAGAATGTGAGCTTTCTTTGCTACTAGAAAATACTTCGGATTTTCCAACTTCCTTTCCAGAGGATTCTACTGATGAGTGTCCCTTGCCTCCATGTTGGGCCTTATTCAAGGCACTTCTCCCAGTGTGGTCACTTATGGATTCATGTTTTTGGATCTCAGGTGGACTTTGAATTCTCTTCTTATGTCGTCGGTCCACATGATTGGTTGCGGGTTCATGTTGTAGTTACCTCTATATGTCGGAAAAGATCTACAGTAATTCTGTTTGTTTTCTTGATCCTTTATCAATCTCTCGTTGTCATCCTTGCAACTCTGTAATTCGGCCTTGAGGCTCCTTACAGTTTTAGCTATATTTGGAGGGGTTTCCATGGCCCGCCTTTCATTAGATTCTTCGTCTCTGTTGTGGGAGCCATCCCCCACTTCATAACATGTCACCATCCTTTAGTCTTGAAGTTTTCCTGTGATTTACTAACTGCTCGAGTGTTGAAAAAAACAATTATTGTTAGATAACAGTCTATTAGTTCATGAAAAATACACGGTTCAATTTCTTAAATGCACACACACTATAGAAAGTTTCATTTTTTTCCTTTAATAACATTTTTAACCAGAATTTTTAAGAAAGAGGTAAGGTAGAGTGTCGCTCTTTTAAAAGTACTCCAAATAGAGTTTTTTAAGCGAATCATCCATGAGCCCAAGAAGGCCAAGTGTTTTAACAATGCTTTGATACCAATTTGTAACATACCCACGACAGTGCTAAAAATAAATAAATAAAATTTGTTCTCCTTATAAGAATAAATCCTCTCTCTCTACAGGTTCTAATTTGGACAGTCGGGGAACCAGCCCGGCCTTTCGGTAAAGGATCTCCGATTCTAAATCCAAGAAACTCTCTGAGACCTTGATGTTCTAGTTTTATAATTAAACACATAACCTTTTGACTACCTAGTACATTTCTAAGGGTACCTGCGACCTCTGTCTGCACTTTGACGAAATATTGAATTTTAGGCACCAACTCCTTTTTCGTTAAACCACTCCTTTATATGACCCTGGGATATGACCTCTTGGAAGGTATTTGATTGCGAATGCATCCAAGGGTGGTTTTAAACCAACCCTCTTTCCTCCCCGCAATTCACTACAAAGAACCATGTATTCCTTTGGTGATATCGTGGTTTCAATTGTCGCCCGCTCAAGGAAAATTAAGACTCGAGAATGTTCTGGAACCACATTTATTCCCGATCATCGATATCTTTATTTCGATGATGATCCGTGATCAACAGATGTTATCTATCCTCCTTTCCTACATTTCACAGGCCTTCCCAAATTTCCCCGATATGTCGGCATGCAATTCCCTTCCAAATCAACAGTTATGATTGGTTCTGGCTCTCCAACCTTCGGGAGTTTCAACTCTCAAGATCTTGTTTCTTCAGGAGATATTTATCTGAAATGGAAGATCATCTACCATGTGTCCTCCTCAATCGACGATTCTTCTCCCACTTCGGAAATTTATCCTCCTCAACCAGATCGACGATCTTTCATCTCCCTCCTCAATCAATGATCGAGATCTTCTCTAGGTTTTCAGAGCTTTTCCTCCTCTCTTTTCTTCCGAAGTTCTATATCTGGCACCACGTTTCCACCTTCACATCGACGACTCTCGTCACTTTGGATTTCTGGGGTTCGAAAATATCAAATCTCAACTCTAGTTTTTTCCCCAATGAATTTTACTCGGAATCGATAATCTATTGACGTGTGTCCCTCTCGGATCAACGGTTGTAATCCCTTCTCATCTTCGAACTTCAGATTTATCAACTCTCAACTTTCAACTAAAACTCCAATTCCATTTACCTAAAGCTTGATATCTATCACCATGTGTGTCTCTGGATCTAATGGTTGAGATTTACTTCGGGTCTTCAGTGACTCCGCTCTCTCCTTGACCATAAGATTTTTCTTAGGAGTTGTTGATTCAGCATCACTTGTCCCCCTTGGCGATGAACAATCCCAAATCACTTCTCCCCACAACTGATCTGACGGCTGTTGTCGCTCCTCCTTTTGAGATTTTGACATCTTCCGACTTGGGAGATTTTTGTATATGTTCAAAGGCCTCAGCCTTCATTCCTCCTGCGAGTCTGGCAATCTTAAGTCCTTCCTTCGCTCTTGAAAATATTATCTCTTCTGAGCTTTTTGATTCTATCAGACCGACGGTGTCGAGGGACTCTGTTACTCTGCGAATTTCCCAAAAGGACTCACGACCACCCATCTCACAACTATTCAGGGTCTGGCGGTCATGATCCGACCGATACTGATGTGTACGCCGATTGATGGTTCACATTAATTGTGGGGACCCAACATGTATGCTCTTTATCAGAGATCTCAACCTCCACAATCTAGGATTACTCACCCAAATTGGTTGAATTATAGTCGTTGATCTTCCAGCTAATGAGATCAATGACAATGGTGAATTGTGGGTTGTGAACTAGCGCATCCACTACTTTCACCTTTAAACTCTGCAATGATTTTTCACCCTCGATCTTCATTCTTAGATCGACAGTAGTAACAATTTGACATCTCGGAGCTTCAAGCTCGAAGGTTCCTAGACCCACGTCACATGGATCTTTCGATAATTCTTGGGCTATGATCCCCGCTCTTAGTCGGGTCTTTGGTTAAGGACTAAGGCGTAGGTTCAAAGTATCCTAGACTACTGGTATGAAGGAAACACCTTCCCAACTTGTAGGGATTTAAGCTCTAAGTAAAGGCAAGGTAACTTGTGAGGTTACCAAAATGGTAGTTATGCCCAGAGGCTTGTTTCGACTATGGGACGATGATGTAGCTCCTTGGAAATGTGCCTTTGAGTGACTAAATAGGAGCGTATGGAAAATCAAGAATAAATATAGGTTCTCAAGGGAATGAACACATATTCATAAATTAATCATTTAATATAGAGAAAGAACCCTTTATAGACATATAAATACTCGCATACATCCATTATTCACAATTCAAAGCATAAGGCAAGAAAACACTTATCAGAACCATAGAGTGTGATGTGACTACTGAAAGGGGTGCTTGTTTCCACCCAACCATATGCTCAGTCACGCCCAATGGATTTATCACTGGCCACACCCGAGCTTAAGCCATGATACTTTGAGATTCAGTCCCTTACTTCCAGCTCAATGAAAGTTAGGGACGAAGGTTACTCTCCTTATCCCAATACAGAAATAGATAAGGATGAAGGTTACTCTCCTTCTCTTGGTTAAATCTCTATATTTTGTGATCAGAACTCATTGTTCCTCTTTTAGTCCTTCCTTGGACCCGAGAGTTTTCGCTCTCGTCTTTGCATTTTTCCCTGCAAGCCTTCCTCTGCCCACCACACTTCCTTTCTTTCCTTCCTCAACAAGGTTGCATGTGGCTCGAATTCCTAGTCCGTGGTCAGGTCTGGAAGCCTTATGGATGGGCATTCTTCCCCATCCCCTCATTAACTCTTGAGGAGGTCTTCCCACCTACCATCCCGACTATAATTCATTCTTGGGTCAGAGCGTTGTTCTGATCTGAGCAATTAATTCCAGCATAGTACTGGTTCGGTGGAGGTTAATGCAACCATTCCAGGTCCCCTCCACCACCTTTCATAGAATTCATGGTTTTCTATTAGCACATCCCCTCTTTCAGCAGTCATGCAACACGTAACCATTTTCTATTAAAATAATAGAATTTACATTCATCGATATTTTGTACAAAGGTCCATCAAATCAAACATTCACACTTTTAGGTTTGCCATATTTCCTTGTCCAATATAGTTATATTTACATATTGGGGGAAACATGGTACACCAAGGGAACTACTACTTCCTGTCCATACACCAATCTAAAAGGTGTTTTCCCTGTTATGTTATTGCATGTAGTTCTATAATCCCACAACATAATTGTTACCTTCAAGTCCTAGTCATCCCTATTTACATTACAAATCTTTGTCAAGGAATTTTCCAATATCTTGTTAAATGCTTCCATTGTTCCATTCACTGGAGGATGATAAGGAGTGCTCTTCTAATGATGTATCTCAAATTATTCTAGCATTGCCTAGATTGTGTTGTTGATAAAGTGAGACCCCTGATCATTAATCAATATTCTTGGACATCCAAACCTTGTAACTACATGTTAAAATAAAAAATGTGCTACAGTGTCTGCATTGCAATCCTTCATTGGTGTTGCCTCAATCCATATGTTCAAGTATTATATCGTTGTAATAATATATCTATCTCCTAATATTATTGTTGGTGGATTAATTGGACCTAAAAAGTCTACTTCCCACTTATCAAACACTTGCAAAGTTACTTCCTATGTTAATGGCATCTCATCCCTCCTGGATTGATTTCCAACTCTTTGACAGAAATCATAATTCTGGCAGTACTCCTTTGAATCCTTTTGAACTGTAGGCCACCATAATCATGTGCACAATACCTTCTACGCAGTGGCTTTCCCTGCATAGTGTCCTCCAATAATCCCTTCATGTGCATCTGCTAGAATGACAGGCCTTTCATGCTCCATAACACATCTCCTCAAAATGTTACCTACTCCAATCTTGTATAAATTTCTTGCAATCAATGGTAGTTTGCAGCTCTGACCACCAAATATTTCTTCTACACAGTATTAAACTCCTTTGGTGAAAATCTTGTACTCAAAAACTCAATAATGTCAGCAAAACACTCATCATTTATCTATATTGTAAACAATTGTGCATCTGGGAAGTTGTCCTCCAAGTTACTTGGTTCTTCTCCATTAGTTATCCTAGCTAATTGATCTGGTCCTGCATTCAATCTTCCAGGCTTCACCATAAATTCAAAGTCAAATTCTTGGAACAAATGTAGCCATCTATAGATTCTTCCCCCCAACATTGGCTTATTGACTAAATATCTAAGAGAAGAATATCTATAAATATCTTGAAATGTTTCCCTAACAAGTAATGTTTATATTTCTGTAATGCATAAACCATACCTAATCCTTCCCTTTCTTTAGTATTGTAGTTATGTTCCAGATATGATAACTTCCTACTTGCAAATGATATAGGGTGATCTATATCACCTTCACTCGGTTGTGTCTATACTGCTCCTAATTCTATTGCAGATTCATCCACTTGCACATGAAATTATTTTTCCCAGTCTAGAAACACTAAAATTGGTGCAATAACCATCTTCTCCTTCAAAATATCGAAACTCTTTTGGCACTCTTCATTCCACTGATACTTAGTGTCCTTCTTCAACAACTTCTCCATAGACACAGTAATCTGTGCATATCCCCTTATGAACTTTCTGTAATACCATGTATGGTCAAGCGTACTCTTCAACTGATGCACTGACTTAGCTGGTGGTAAATTCACTATGATAACAATTTTAGCAGGATCCACCAGCAGACCCTGTTTACACACCACATGCCCTATCAAAATACCAAAAGGTGCGCTCAAAATGCATTTCTTAATATTTAATGAAATCTGACATTGTCTACATCTGTCTAATATCAATCTTAACACTTCAACATGATCCTTCAATAAAATAAATGTTGTCCAATCACCCAAGTAAACTTCCAAAAACTTATTAATAAAGTCATTAAAGGAAGCTACCACTACCCTTGAAAACATTGTAGGTGAATTATTCAAACCAAATGGCATAATTGTATAATGGAATGATCC
>JZKD02S1652424.1:29731-59031 GCA_000966675.3 Picea glauca | reverse complement strand
GCATCATGATAGTCCATCTTAGAGATGATGTAGATGATACTCCACATCATGCTAGTAGAACTTAGATATGATTCATTCACATCATGCTAGTACATCTTAGAGATGATGCATATGCATGAGTTGCATTATGCTAGTAAAACGTAGATATGATGCAGTAAAATCATGCTAGTACAGCTTAGACATGATCCATATGACTCGCATCATGCCCATTTTACTCAAATAGAGTGTGGCTCATATAGTCACATGAAACTTTGTTGAGTGTGTGACAACTACGAGACACATGTGTAGTCATGAGACTATGGTGGAGACTATGTGGCTCTAAACAATAGTTGTATGCTACTGCAATGGTTGTGTACCACTAATAGAGACTATTTGTCTCTGGATAGTGGTTGTATGATACTACAATGGTTGTGTATCACTGACACAAACTGTGTGTCTCTCGATAAAAGTTGTATTATATAATGGTTGTTTACCACTGGCAGTGACTGTGTGTCATTTGACAGTATTTGTGTGTTACTATAAGTGGTTGTGTACCATTGGACAGTAGTTGTGTACTAGTATGGATCAACACAGTTATGTTCTATTGGATGGGATTGTAGTAGTTGTGAGATACTAGATGATTGTCATGGAGATTACCATATCACTTGGAGTAGCTATGTGTTTCTTGATCGCAGAGACTGTGACGGATGATTCAAGATACTAATGAAATGGTAGTATTTGTGTGCTACTAGTTGATTGTAAATAATTCAGTGGACTACTAGATGAAGACATGAAAATATACCTCCCTAGCTAAGATAAAGTGTTGATGTTTGAGGTACCATCATGAGACATTCTCCCTGGAGGGTCCTGTATGGACTAGTAGGAGGGAATGTGGAATTCATCCTGATGTTCCTCATATGGTAAGATGAAGGAACCAAGACATTGGCTTCATGAGGAATCCTATATATGTCAAATATGGTTCAATATGACTTAGTTTGATCAACCCCAAGGGACTGGCCACCCCTTGTAGGATGATTTATCTCAAGTATTGTGGATACCAACTACATGATGTGTATAAACACATGTGAATGGCCCTAGTAAGCATATGGAATACCTTCTCCTAGATTGGGTTGCAAACCAATGGAATTAGGATACATTTATCACAAGGGTGTACTTGTGATAAATAGGCCCATGCGTAGTCCTTCCTTGATCATGAAAAGGAATAATATGGACACAAAGTGCTCAAATATGGAGACCCAAAGTGATCTTGATCTCAAAGAGAGTCAATTGGCTCAGAGGGAGAGCCATAGAGGGAGTTTCCTCTCGGTTCAGGTGGGAGAGATACATCTCCCAAGACTAACAAATAGGTGTCATGAGTTTAGAGTGATGTTTGTATACTTCAGAGACAATATTTGGCATGATGAAGAATGTCTCCCTCGTTGAGAGGGAATGTTGACATTTGGACAACATTGAGAAGACATTCTCCCAGATCATATGGAAGGTTACTCCTAATGTTGCAGATGTTATGAATACCCCCCTAGTTAAGAGGGAGTGTTGAAATTGTAACTATGGTCGATATGCATAATGTGAAAAGTAAAAAGTGAAAAGTAGTTTAGTGTGTGTGTGTGTGTGTGTGTGTGTGTGTGTATAATAAGTAGTTATTTATTATCCAAGGGACACATCCTTTCATGGATGGTCACCATATGTTCCATATATATGAAACACTCATCATTGTAATAACATCATTCATATATACAATATCATATCATTTAGAAAAATCAACACATTGAACCATGCACCTATATACATGTTCTCTGTGTTGTCCAAATCCATCATATTTATCCAAAAATATGTTCTCCTACTCTGTGCCAAATCTAATGCGCAGTAACCTTTTTCAATGAAACCATTTTTTGATCTTCTCCTTATGTGTACCCCACCAATGGGAAGGTGTAGCCTTCAAAGCAATATCTAATATTGGTAATCTTTGATTTTCTACTACTTTTGATTCAAACTTCATTAAAAATTCTTCTAAGTCATTTAGACCATAAAAAGTAGGAGGCTCTCTTACCTTTGAACCAATACATCTTAGCGCACATGTCATTCTGGCACATCTTCTGGTGGATAATTCATGTAGTCGTTGCTACCAGTTCTCCATTCCTATGTCATAATATAAGGCACAAGAATTAATACTCCTCCAACTCAACATTCCATTTTCAATCAGGTTGATGTAATCCTATTCGTGCACAGTAGTTTTGTACAACTGATTTACATCTTCTGTAATAAAATTATACGTCACATGTTCCACATACCTTTCTCCTTCTAATGGATCTAATGGTGAAATAACTCTGTATTCTCCAGATTCAAAGATCATCTTTTTTGGCTTCAAATTGATAATAGTATGGTTATTAAAATCCCAATCCATACCCAACAATGTTGGATATGGTGAAGTATTATATACTATGTCAATGACCTCAAAGTATTCCATGGTTTACACACCATCTATATTTATTGGAATCCCTTTCAATATTCCAATTGGCACCACTCTATTTTGATTTTCTAACTTCAATTGGATAGGTGAATACCCCAATTTTGGTTCTCCCATTGCTTCACATGCCTTATTTGGTAGAACGTTGACTTCAAACCCTAGCTCTAGTATAATATCCTCCATATCGAAATCTCCAATATTTGCATTCAACCTAAATTCCCTACATTTTCTTCTCTTCTTACAGACCTGATTCAATGTCTTTACCCCTTCTTCCCTAGAGTTACACTTTTCTAGCAGACTCTGTAGTACTTATAAAGAATTTTGTCATTTAGTAATTTTACACATGACCCAAAAAAGTTTATTAAGTTACTTACTTGAACTGAAGGTTGTTCTTTGTTGTTCTGATCAAATAATGGAGGCATGTCATACACTCGTACCTCATCTACTTGCTTTGTTCCTAAAGTAGACAAAATAGTTTCTTTCAGAATATCATGTCTAGCCTCTTTGAATGCCACTTTCTCTTTGCATGCATCAAATTTCCATTCAGGTTTTGTATTCTTCCTGACCCGCTGGTAATAATCATGATCATTCTCTGTTGCATCTTCTCCTATCTTTTCTCCACATCTAGTAACTATGTGGATCTTCTTTCCATCCTCTTCTTTGTTTTCTATATCAATCCATTGTACATTATTATTATTTTGGTTCCTCTTGTCCTTTATCTTCACCAAAAGTGTCGGATAGTCTTCCCTCTCATGGTCTGTTGCATGATAATACTTACATGTTAGAGGTGGTTGTGGAAAATCTCTTGCATAGTGTCCAAGTTTCTGGAAGTTTTGAAAAAATATAGGTCCTCAACCTCCTCCAAATCCTCTTCCTCCACGACCTCCTCCTGTATAGCCTCCTCTATTACCGTGGTTATATTCACGCGGTGTATTATACTGAGGTCCCTAATTGTATTGTGATTGCGCATTATTGTATTGTGGTGGAGTTGCACACTGTTGTGTGTTGTTATATTGTGGTGGTGCTCCAAACTATTGCACGTTATTGTATTGTGGTTGTGCTTGAAACTACTGTGTGTTATTATAATGTGCTTGTTTCACATTATCATACTATGGTTGTTGCACAGGTTGTGTTTTCATTAACTCATCCTACACCATATATGAATTTGATGTCCTCTCCTTCATTATATCCAAGGTTGTGCAATCCTTGTCTTCATGTCCAACTGACTTGCAAAATTTACAAAATGTACTCTTTGGCACTGTCTCATACTTCTGAATCATGGTACAATGATAGGGATCATTCCCATGTCTTTTTCATATCTCACACCATGTTCCTCCTAATGATAATGGATTTGGAATCCCTATTCTGATATACTACATAAAGGTTGGACACTCATTCTTATGATGACCTTCTGTTCTACAAAATGTGCATCAAACATCTTCCCTCTTTTCCTTTCCCTTATTTTGATTTAACTAAAATGTTAATTTATTTAGGTATGCTCTCATCTCTTCCACAAATGGATCTATATGCTTATATTGATTTTCCTCTAACTACAATGCCGCTTGCAAGGCCTTAACCTGACTCTGGAATTTCGGTTGCCTCAAAGGATATTTCAAGTGTGGAAATAAAGAGTTAACAAACAAATGTCTATGTTGCATATCATTAATAGGAAACTCCATGTTGGATGTAAGGAATCCATTGTGACTTGGTGATTGATTTTCCTTGGGGAATTCTAGGTGAATCATGCATTCTTGTTGATAAAATTCTCCTTGGGTTTCCTTGGGGAAGTTTGGATCCCTCGATGGAAGAATTGTAGGGAACAGGTTACCCTAGTGTGAGGCCTAGTGGTTCCTAGAGACTCCTAAGTATAGCTATATTTTCTGAGGTTAAATTTCTCTAAGACTTCCTAACTAGACATTATTGGAGCCCTATAAGGGAAGTGGTACAACTTATGGATTGTAGAGTAGTGAAAGGGTACACTTCCTTGGGTCATCTAGGGTTGAGGGGGAATGAGATACTATATATAGGAAATATTTTTGGAGTTGGTGCCTTGGATTAGCATGCAATTTGTGTGTTGTGACACCTTAGTGGGATTAATGAGAGTACCTTTTCTATGGTGGAGTTATAATCTTGGCTCAGGGGTGTTCTATTATTGAGAGTATAGGAACAACAATGCCTATGGTTGGGTGGAACATCTGAGGTCTACAACTATTTGGTGCTTCTATAAAAAGATAATTTTGATTTATATAGGATCTCCATTTCTATGTATAATGTGAATGTAATGTGTTTATTCTCCATTGTGTTTTAGTTCAATAAGACGCACATTACATTAATAATATTCTACATGAGTAATTTTGCATGTTTAGTGATAATGCATAGGTGATTGTATGTATTTTAGCCTACATATTTGTATTGTATGTAGAGCATGTATAACAATTTGGCACCAAATCCCTATTGGGCATAAATTGATGATAATTTTCGAGACATTGTTTCGGTGGCAGTTCCTAGGTGAGGTCCTGGGTTTATGGTATCAAAGATTGAAATGGTAGTAGTGGGACTCAGCTTGGAGGATAAGTATGTTGCATTGTGGTATCAAAGCTTGAAATGATAGTAGCATTACTCATCTTGGAGATTGAGTACGTTGCATTATGGTATTAGATCTTGAAATGGTAGTAGCAGGACTCAACTTGCAGGTTGGGTACGTTACAATAATGTTCCAGGTAACAATTTTAGGATCTAATTAGAAAACTTGGACACATGGTAGGCCATACAAGTTCACTCTCTTGAAAGGGCCAAAAACAACAAGTTTTAGGAAAGTTAACATAACTTTCTTTTGCCACATCATAATTTGGTCAAACCTCTAGATTTGCAGAAAATACATATCAAGATACTGCATGCCTAAATTTCATACTTATAGTGGCTGAAAATATGGATTTACATCAAGTGCAAGGTTGGCCAACAAGAGATTCTCCAAAGTATGGTTTTAAAAGGTATTCGAACTTAAAATTAGCATAAGTTTTTATTGGAATATCCAATTTAGGTGTTTCAAATCTATTAGAAAGATGAAACACATGAGAATATATTAAGAAAAATACCATAGTTAGTTGGGATAAATATTCCTGATATAGTAGGCCTATAACTTGAGGGTTTTGTTTAAATATCAATTAAGAATCAATAAAAATACCTACATCTAGTGGAGATGAAGATACAAAATAAATCAATCTCGTGCAATGGTCATGGATGATAAAGGAAATTGGTATGAGTCCTTTTGTGTCAGATTATTGTTTTGAAGATGGAGATTTTAGGTGGTAGGGGAGATTTCATGAAGATACTAGGTTATATGCCAAGTTGGAAGAATCTAAAAAATCTTCTCAATTAAATGGATTAAGGATACAAAATTGGAGGAGATGCATAAAATTCAATATGAATTAAAAGTCGCAAAAGAAGAGATCGGGATGAAATGTGATGATTTGTCTAAAATTCAATACCTTAATGAAGCACTCATTAAGGAGGTTAATAATTTAAGGAAAAGAAATATGAGAAAATTTAATAAGGATGAAGAAATATGTAGATTATGAAACTGTGATAAAAAAATATACTTGATGAGGTCGAGAGATTGAAAAAAGAAAAGAAGCATTGTCAAATTCAAGAAAAAACAAGGATCTTGGATGAAGAGACTACCAAAAGTCTTGAAGAGAAAATTTGCAAGAATGTTGAAGAAGCACTAAATACAAAGAAAAGTAAAATTTTAAATGCAATCTATATTTGAAGAAGGATGTTAGGATTTGATGGATGGAATCACATTGCAGTTGAAAATGAGAATGAAGACAAGTTTCATGTTAAGAACCAAATACTTGCATACAAAAACACCACAAAGATTCAGAGAACAATATAGAAGAACCACACTTTTATCATAATAAAACCCTTAATGTACTACAACACTTTACAATAGATATTATTATGGAAGGGATCCTCTCCTTTTCACTTTCCTCTTTGAGGGGGCATCCTCCTATTGAGTTACTGCTCCAAATACAATAATTCTCTACATATATCATTAGATTTCTTGAACCCCTTTATATGGTGCTAATAACCACCTAAGAACATTTTAGAGGAGGAACCTTCTAGAATCAGAACCTTCTAAGAAGTCTTCTTACATTTATTATATCTAACTACCATAGTGGGACTTATTTAGTACTATAGTAGACCTAGTCCACCTTACATTGACTGGTCTCTACCATTATTACTATGGGCCCTCTGCCCCCCCCACTACCTCTATAGCTACCTAACATTCCATCCCCCTTATGAAATCCTTGTCCTCAATGCTTGATGTACAAACATATACCAGGGTCCTATGGATAAGTGTGGACCATTGTGTTGAAGTGGACTAGATAATTAGGGTCCCATGGAGAAATGAAAGCCACCATGTTGAAGTAGTCTAACCACCATTGTAAACCAGGGTCCCATGTCCAAGTGCTCATGTGAACTCCACGTAGAARATATTGGAACCCAATAACCAACTGAAAATGATGCTCCAAATATTAACACMTGTCATGTGGATCCAAATAAGAAGATCCATCCACATAGTGGGAAAGGGTCGTAGTTGAATCTGGAAGGAATAATACCACTATARAATATGMAAGATGGACACYGGTAATCATAAATGGCTCCTGATTGTTTACAATGATGTTCTCTATASAAGGTGGAGTTGAGTCATCAAATAAAATATGAAAGTGGTTTTCATCCCAAAAATGACAATTATCCATATACYAATCATCACAATCGGCCTCAAAATCATACCAAGCATACACTTCTTGATTATATCCATCCATGATATCTTCTATAAGATATYTCTCATGCATGCTAGCCAAGGTCCTTTGAATATTGTGATAATTGTCCCTAATATTTTGTAGACCCTCTTGCAAATGGTGCTCAAGGGMTTCAAACTTTTGTAGAATGCCCATGAGGATTTGAGAGACAATATCCATTGGARACACAACATATAATATACCAAAATAAATATTTTAAAATGATTTATCCAATGGCACTGATCTTATATCAATTTGAGCACCCTATGAAAAGTTATGAACTCCAGAGCTCCAACTTGGGTGATTKTTTTTTGAAAGAGGTTATTTTTGAAAGAGGAACTCAGATGTGTAATATTTTTTGGAAAATTCGTCCCCAKCTTCTACAGAAATCAAAAACATTGTGCGGTCTTCCGYGGAAAAACCCTGAAAATARCATATTTTAAAATGTCAATAACTTTACTTCCTAGACTCCTTTTCGAAMAAATGYTTTTATTAATTGGGTTTTTTCTTAGAGAAAATCAKAATKCAACCCGTTGTTGCAAATTTTAYACAAAAATATACATAAATTGTTTGGAATTTCGTGTTCATCTTTTTCTTCTCCAAAACAATCTRCAAAAAAAATAAAAAATCCCACACTTCYTACCAAGGAAAGTGCTCTGATACCACTTGTTAAGAACCAAATACTTTCATACARAAACACCAAAAATATTCATAGAATGATATAGAAGAACCACACTKTTATTATAATAAATCCCTTGAGGTAGGGAAACACCATACAATAGATCCTASTATGGAAGGGATCATCTCTTGTTCACTTGCCTCTTYGAAGGGGAATTCTCCTATTGAGATACCTCTCCCAATACAATACTTCTYTTCATATCTCATTACAATTMTTGAACCCTTTTACATAGTGCTATTAACCACCTAAGAATATTCTAGAGGAGGAACCTTCTAGAAGCAGAACCTTTTAAGAAGTCTTCATTGTATCTAACTACCATAGTGGGCCTAATTTAATACTATAGTGGACCTTGTCCACCTTATATTGAATGGCCTCTACTATTATCACTATGGGCCCTCTGGGCCCCCCACTACCTCTCTATATACCTAATATTTCAAGAATGTCACTAAAAAATACTTGAAGTTGATCACCAGCTTGAAAATGTCATAGTCAAATATGATGGAATTATCTCAAAAGTATATAGTGTTGAAGACCAGGCATAGAGAATAAATGATTCCATTGTCCTGGAAATGAACAGGGATGAATTGGGTGTGTATGATGAAGGAAAACCATATGAACATCCTCATTACCATGAAAGTTTTCAAGAAAGTCAATAAGATCGACATCAACATTACCAATGAAGAAGATGGAATAATCAACAATATTCATGAAATGAGGCATCACAAAACCATTATTCAAAAATATGTTATCAAATACCAACAACTACAACAAAATGGAGAAGCCACAACAACAACACATGAAATCAAATGAAAGAAAATTATGCAACAACCAACTATCAAACCTTAAGACCAATGATAATTAAATTTAGATGGATGGATCATCACCAATGGTAGCAAGAGAGAAAGAGTATAAGAAAATCCTATTACTTGGTTTCATCACATGTAAAACCATTACCTACAAAGCCTTGAGGACAAAGATTTTTGAAGGAGGGTACTATGATATGACCATAAGGGGGGTTTATATAGGGGTTAAATGTATATTCAATAGTGGTCGGCCTAATAAAAGGGCCACATGTGCAATATGTAAACAGGTATATACAAATATCATATAGTCATTATTGAAAGGGGAATATGTGATTTGGATATATGAACATATTGGTGTATTTGGAGGAGATTCTCTTATTCGTTAAGGAGGTATTATGTAACTCATCTCTCTTATCTATTTTGGAGTTGTAGTGCATTCTCACATATTAACTACTTTGTGTGTGCTTTGGTTTATTATGTTACTTTAAGGGTTTGGTACATAAAAATCGTGCTACCCAAGAGTGTTGAGACAGACACCATAGTTGGGATCCCTTACATGTATCTTAGAATGGAAACTTTTTGTGTCTAGCATTACCATTTCTAATGATCCATTTCCTCCTAAGCACAAACATGAAAATGATGTGTGGAACCCCATCGTCACTAATCATGACTCGATGGTTGAATGATGAGGTTGTCCCAAGGACAAAGATAACCCACTTCTTAATATGATATGTGTTCATGTTGTTGTATGATGGTTATAATGTCAACTACACATACCAATTGAACTCATTTTAATTTTAATGTACTTAAGATTTAATTTAATGTATTATTATATTAGCTCCATGTATTTGTTTTGTCTTAACTATTATTTTCTATACAATGCCATGTACATATTTTGATCAATATACTAATTAAATAAAATTTATAAAAAAAATCAAACAAAACTAAAGGACAGATATGAAAAATGATGAAGAGATTGTGAATTGAATAGTTCACAAGGATGCTCTAATAAGCCTAATACCTAATAAGTATATAGAAAATAACTTAAGGCCTAGTAAGGTTAGGGATGGACTGCTAAACATAAGTAGATAGAAATTAACGTAAATCCTACTAAGGCTAGGGATGGATTACTAAAGAGGTTGATGATAAAGGTGGACCGTTTGAGTGTTCATGCTTTTATAGAGATTTTGAACCATGGGGGAAATTTTGTATTTGGTAATCTAACCTAGAGACATGATTAATTACCTAGTGAGTCTCATAGATGGTAAACTAGTACAGTAAAAACATTTAAAATTAAATTATTGGATATGGTTTATCCCATCAAGGTTGGATATTAAAGTATGTTTTTTTATAGTAATAGGTATGGGTTTATATTAAAATAGATTCTGGTCAAATCATGTAGTTGAAATTTTACAAAATGGGGAGCAGATTGAAAAATCATATCCTTAGTTCTTCCAATATGGTAATTCTATAAACTTTAAAAATGTGATTAATGTTTAAAAAAAATTCGGGTAATATGCCACAAGAATATTGCATTATTGACCTACAAAACACATAAAATAACAAAGCATTTAAATAAAAATATGAAACATTAATTATGTCCAAAGAGGGAATCCACTTCATGGTTTACTTGGGCATATGTGTCCTACATTCCATATATATTGTAGTGTATGTGACTATGTCAGTAAGTGGAAGTCCGTCTTCCTAAGCCGAGTGAGCTCCATGAAATTGCTCGGGGGTGGGGTCGAAGAACGTTGAGTCCACATAGGTGGCCATATGACTTGGATTAAGGGGAGCCACAAATCTTAGGGGGAGGTTGAGAAATTTCATTATGCACCCCAACAAACATTGCATGGACATTATACATTAGACCATTTGAACATATTTACCTCGCAACACTACCATCGATGCCCAATAATACTTCTCCCATTCATATAGGCTAAGGATGTGCTCTCATGTGTCAATACTACATTGGTCTCTAATTTTATTATGCTCCTTCAAGTGCCTCCCAAAACCTTCCTTCCATCTATTCAGTGGGAGCATCAAATAGGTCAAGTTCCCACTAGTCTCCACAATGTTCTTCTCACAATGTTTGGTTCCATTAGGTTGTAAAGGAGGCGACACCTATTTCTGTAATAGGAGTGTGCAATGAGAATTCTCACATGATGCCAAGTAACTCCTAGGAAAGTGATGTACATAGTAGGTTATGGAGAAAGATTGTTCTTCATCGAATAGACAATATTGTGTAGAGCCTTCCATTACACAATTAAACCCCCAAACCTCAATCTATTTACACTTCTAGCACTTGTTTGTAGAGTGTACAAATTTTTAGGTTTAAGGGAAGTTTCTAATGGTGAAGTGTCCTCGTAATGATAACTGAATTTCCAATTATTGTGATACTATGAAATCCTTTTCATGTGAGGATGAATAATCCTTGTGACATGGTGAGTGCCTTGCTTTATTTTTGTAAGCTATCTATAACTTGTATCATATTAACAAAAGAGGAAAGTACAACTATCGTGTTGTTGGTCTTTCACTTGGGAAACTAGAATAGAAGCAATATGTTTGTTTCTTAAAGCTAATAGTCTTAGTATTACCAAAAAATAACCAATCATTATTTACAAAGTTACAAAAATTCAATTTTTGTTTCTCAAGGATCTGGTATATAACTTGGTTCTTGACTGTCCTATCATAGCTTATATGATAATAAAAAAAATACTAGTAAACTATGCATTCAAATATTTAGAAAGTGGAGAACTCACAGTTTCTATAGGAACCTGTTGATTATCTTCACACTGCTTATTGAGGTCCAGACCCACTACTCTTTCTGCCAGGAGAGTGATTTTTTTGTCAATTTTTCTTGTTTTAGTTGGAGGTATTCCATTTGAAGAAGAATTTTGTTGTAATTTGTTTTCCTCTCATTCATCACCTTCCCCAAGATAGTCTTCATATGCTAATAAAGGTCAATTGTGTGGTAGTACTTCATCTCTCTAGAGCATAAGGGATCCATGGAATAAGCTTGGCATCAATTTCCATATTCGAGGCCAGGAATCGGTCCAGTCGAGCATTGGCCTCAGTGAGCTCCAGCTCTGTTCTAATTTATGGAGGTCTATGAATCCTAAATTCCTATGCAACTACTATTGCCTCCTATTGAGGCCATGGCATGGGGATTATTTTTCTTTGTTTTCTTCCTCTCCGACACGAAACACCCCTGGCCATTAGAGCATGCTAGAGGAGTGTATAATCATGATGAGAATTGGTGCTTTCCCAAGGCTTTGAGGGGTACCCAAGAAATCGAAGAAGCAACAAGGAAGTTGAGGAGGTCATCAGGAGGGTTGCAGGGTTCTATAGAATAACATGGAGTCTTCCCTTATATATTTTTTCCCCTGATTCAAGGTGATTAGTAATATTGTGTGCCTCCTTCATGCTCCCTACTCTAATCCTCATTGTCTTGTACATCCTCCGTATTTTCCTAGTTCCAAATTCCCGAGAGTTATAAACCCAAAATTGCTTTGCCTCTTACATTTGAATGTTAGTACGAGTACGTGAGTTTGGATAGAGGGCTAGGTGAGGTGGCATTAAACCTCCCTCGGACATGGTATTTTTCACTCTACAAGATATCATAACCATTCCAACTTCCTGAGTGTGGTTGGAGTGAATCCTCCATGTTCTATCATGTAACCTACCCACCCCTTAAGTTCTCTTAAATGGGTGGAGTATCAAAAATTTTCTTTTCCTCATCCATCTTGAATCCTCTTTCCAAGGGAAACATTTTCTTCTTCTCATCAAGTGCTTTGCAACGATATCAAAATTTCCTCGATCATGGACTCCGGGTCAAAAGTTATGTCCCTTTAACAATTTTTCTGAGAATGAAAATCGTGTACATTGCCACGTGGCAGGTAACATGACATCACACGAGGTGGTTATGTGTCATCATGTGTGGAAAGTATGCGGCGTGGCAGGGTTATGTGCCACTAGGCTGGGGTGTAGCACCTTCCACCCCTATAATATTATCAAATTAATTGATTATTACATCAAAATCCCACACCTTAGGATTTTATTTATTTAATCTACATTATCAATGATTAATCCTCATTAGTTTAATACTCCATGTAATAATATTCTTGGATAATCTATTTCACCTTTCCAGTAAATACTGATAACATACTTTCCCCTTTTTCCTTTGGGGTCCCAACATCCTGATAGGGTTTATCAATTATATTTTATTTAATTGGACCCTCGAGTGTATTACTTGCCAAACATGCCCATTTTACCATTTCCCCAAAATTCGATATTTCGGTGGGAAATTAATAATAGTATTTTATTAATATAATTCTCCAGGGTGTATTACTTTCCATCATGTGTATTAATTGCCACACGCTCATTTCCTTCTCCAACTCTCGGTGCTCGATACTCCAGTGAGGTTTAATATTATTAAACTCTATTGAGAGAAAGAAAAATAATTCTTGGGCATTGAAAATAATAAAAATAAATATACTCACATAATTTTCTTCTGGGTTACAGAAATTAACCTCTTTGTAGTCCAAAATCTTATGACTAGTTAATTTATCAAAATTAATACTTTTCCTAGAAAAATAAATTCTGAGTCAAGCATGTGCAGATAATAGAAATTAATGGTTTATAATGTAAGGCTTCCTCATATTAATATTCAAAATTATTTAAAAAATAAATGATAATTTTGAATAATTACCAAGAGTTACCAGCTTCCTTTCACCATTTAAATTTTTGCTCAGAAAACCATAATAAAATACATAACACGTATATTTATTTATTTGAGCTTCTTTCTAGAAAATTAAATCTATTGGGATTAAAACTTCCCACATTAAAAAATAGGTTTTACCAAGACTTACTTCCCACCTAAAATCATGCAAGTCTTTACTACTATTTAGGAAAAAGCCAGCATTTCAGGTCTTTGCCTTTGGACATGGATTTAACATGTAAAAATTATATTCTTACCATGTCTTAATGGGGCAAAAATTAAATTTGAAACACACAATTATTGATTTTCATTTTATTCTACACATTCCTCATGTTAAATACTTTATCCTCTCAACTAAATATGTTATGCTTATGAGACCAAATTTATGGTCACTCTTTCATTCCAGCACTCCCCCTTGTCAAGCTAATCTTATTGGATGGATGTTAAGGGATTTTACCCATATTTCCACAAATTATTTAGCATTCAACTAAGTCTTACAAGAAGGTCTTAAGGCTTGACCATTAACCAAGGACGGGTCACCTCCCATAACTGATCTTCAACTTCAGTATTATAGGGAGCAACATTCATTTGATAGAGATTATACATCTTTATTTTCAGATTCTCCATGAAGACTTTAATAGCTTAGTATTCACTACTAACATATGAAATGTATTCATACAATATTTAAAAACAAAGATAGTGAGAGGGAAAACAACAAAAATATATTTTTCATAGCTCTCTTCATATTTTATAATCAGTCGAGCACATACAATAATATTTTCCCTACTTAAAAAGAATATCAAATTATTCATATAAACAAAGCATAAATTCCATAGCATCAAGGAACTTATCATGGCATATACAAAACATTGAAATTACTTATCTAATAATTTATGATAGATTGGAAACAACAAATGGGTGAGTGAACCAGACTATTTTTCGGCACAAAATGAGAACGAAGATATAATAAAGAAATGCACAGAGATATCTCAGATATCCAGCAACATAACATAAACATATCATAGATGAAACCATAAACACAGAGATAAAGTAATACAATTTCTATTAATGAGTGAAAATGTACAAAGGCTGTAAAAATACAGAGTGAAAGACTCGCTAGAATGGTGGCAGCTTATCTCTGAGAAGAGATGTGATGGCTACTTGAATTCACAAGAAGATGGTTACAATGAGTCTCTAAAGGAATTTTTACAATAAACACGAAGTTCAATAACCCTAGAAATCCAAAAACCTAACCCTAGGAGATGAAGCGCCAAAAGTCATGTGGGCCCTGTTTGGGTAAGTCGATACATTAACTTCTCGGGGTCGTAACTTTTGCATACGATCTCCATTTTAGGTGCACGATAGCCCGTTGGAAAGGAATCATCGAGGAGATTCCTTTCAGGGGCTCAATCATTCCTTAAGATATTATTGAGAAGCTCGATCTCGAAAAACCTTCATTTAGGCCCTCAAAATGGCCCCAGAAGTTAAAACTGCTAAAAATAGTAAATTGCCAAAATTGTCATAAAACTATTTTGAGCGAGTTGGAAAAGGTGGGTGGCCACCAATATCCACCTGGATCAATCCTCCCTCCTTAGGAAAAAATGGTCTCCATTGCATTGATTTCCCGGGGGAGAGGGGGAAGCTTTTGCTGAATCTGAATCTTGGTGAGTTGCTTGCCTTGCTGGAGACGTTGTGTTGCTTGGTTTGTGGAAGGCTGTCACAAACTTGTTTCTCGGGGTTGAATATGTTAAATCGGTCAAGATACATCAGATTTTTGTGTGCATATGGAATATTTGTGCTTTGTTGCAGTCTTTTTGACCCACTTTTGTTGGATAGAAGGTGCTTGGGTCGAGGTTGTAGTGGTTGCAGTATCCTCATGTTCACCTTTTGAACAAATTGTGAAGAAGCTGAATTTTGTAGTGTGAGATACTACCTTGCGGCACTATTTATCTAGGACAACAGTTGGAACTACTTCTGGTATTCTGTACATATGACCCCCCAAGGTAACAATGACACTACGGGGTCGAGACTCATAAACAGCATGGCACTTCCACATATATGGTTGGCCCAAGAGAAAATCATAGACATATAATGGGGAAACATCACATAATACCTCATCATTGAAGGGTTGGATGTTGTATGACATTCGACACTACCGGTTGACACAAATATCTCATCCTTGGAAAAGCCACCCTATGTTGTATGGTTGCGGGTGTGGTGTTGTCGAAAATCCCAACTTTTTTACGACCTCTGTTGAAGATGAGTTTCTTCTAGATTCCGTTATCACCAATAAAATGTAGTGGGGTCCCATTCACCCACATATGTGAATGAAAAAGGCGCTCCCCCTCTTCAGGATCTGTTGGCTCTTCTGGTTGAATTGTTGCAGTCACGACAATAGTAGTGGGTTCTTCTTCGATGATCTTTCTTTTACCTTTATTTTCATAATCAAATTATGAATCAAGGTTTGGCTCCTTGTATTTGATCTCGACAACCAATGACTGTTTTGAGAAGAATTCATCGGTGTTGTGTTAGGGGATTTTCTAGAAATCGCACCATTTTTCGGTGTCCTTCTTTGTCTTCCCGTGACCCTTCTTTTTTTGTGGCTTGGACTGGTTTTCAAGAGACTGTTTATTAGGTTCGTATTTATCATAATTTGGTTGTTGCATATTTGCAGACCCAAACTCCCATTTGTTCTGGTGCTTAAATTTCTGCTCAATTTTAAAATCATATCGATAAGCAGCACCGAGTTATGAGATGTCCAGAAAATCCATTTCAGTTTGGATGTATATGTGTACATCCCCACAGTATTTTAGAACCAAATGTCATTCAGATTCTTTGATACCCATCTTCATGCATAAGGTATGCATGGTATTGGCGAACTCCAGAACTGCTTGGCCCCACTCTTGCCGTATTTTGGTCCATCTCATATACTGGTCCTCATAGTTTCCAACAGGGTAATATTGTTCCTTTATCGCATCCACACAAAAATCCCAAGTGGGATCAACCCCATATATTCCAAACTCCTCTAGGGAACTTTTGTCCCAGTAAATTTCCCACCAATGTTTGACATTGGGGAGAGCTTTAAGGACTGCGAAGGTGATCTTTTCCCTGTCGTAAAAATTAAGAACAGAGAAATAACCTTCTAATAGATTTAACCATTTGTCTAGGGCATCCGCATCTATCTGACCCTCAAATCCGAGAATATCAAAATTAACATGTACCTTGAGAGAAAAGGTGCTTCCAAAGTGGTTGTTTGATGAACATGCTCTTGTTTCTATTGGCAGGAGTTGAAGGATGTGGGAAAAAATATCTGTCATTTCATTCCTCTGTCGCGTGAGAGCTTGCTCAAGCAACAGATTGATAGGATCTTCTGCTCCATCATTTTTCTTTTCTTCCACCATGGAGGGTTTCTTGGGTGTGTGAGAGAAATTGTCTTCAAGAGATACAAGATCGAGACCCAAATTTTTATACTCGGATATCATCGGGGACATGCACTACAAAAACAGTCAAGAGCATCTTGCTCTGATACCACTGATCTGGATTATTTTTCAGCACGAAATGAGAGCGAAGATATAATAAAGAAATGCACAAAGATATCTCGGATATCCAACAATATAACATAAACTTATCAGAGATGTCACCATAAACACAGAGATACAGTAATAAAATTTCTATTAATGAGATAAAATGTACAAAGACTGTAAAAATACAGAGTGAAAGACTTGTTATAATGGTGGCATCTTATCTTTGAGAAGAGATGTGACGGCTACTCGCATTCGAAAGAAGATGGTTAAAATTGGGCTCTAAAAACCTTTTTAAAATAAATAGAAATGTCAATAGCACTAGACATCCAAAAACCTAACCTTAGGAGATGAAGCACCAAAAGTCATGTGGGCCCCATTTGGGTAAGTCAGTACATCAACTTCCCGGGGTCGTAACTTTTGCATACGATCTTCGTTTTAGGCACACGATTAGCCTGTTGGAAAGGTATCATCGAGATGATTCATTTTGGGGGATCAATTATTCCTTCAAATATCAATGAGAAGCTCGATCCCTAAAAACCTTCGTTTAGGGCCTCAAAATGGCCTTGGAAGTTAAAACTGCTAAAAATAGTAAATTGCCAAAATTGCGAGAAAATTGTTTTGAGTGAGCTGGAAAAGGTGGGTGGTCGCCGATATCCACCTGGATCAATCCTCCCTCCTTAGGAAGCATTGGTCTCCATTGCGTTGAGTTCTCGTGGGAGAGGGGGAAGATTTTGTTGAATCTGAATCTTGGTGAGTTGCTTGCCTTATTGGAGACGTCGCGTTGCTTTCTTTGTGGAAGGTTGTCATGAACCTATTGCTAGTAGGGTTGAATCTATTCAATCGATCGAGCTACATGAGATGTTTATGTGTAGATAGAATATTTGCGCTTTGCCACAGTATTTTTGACCTTCTTATGTTGGATAGAAGGTGCTTGGACCGAGGCTATAGTGGTTGTAGTATCCTCCTGTTCACTTTTTGAAAACATTGTGAAGAAGATGAATTTTGTAGTGTGAGAAACTACTTTGCAAAAAATTTCAGGTGGGACAATAGTTGGAACTACCTCTGGTATTCTGTAGAGATGACCCCCCAAAGTAACAATGACATAATGGGGTCGAGACTCATAAACAACATGGCGCTTCCACATATATTGGCTGAACCAAGAGAACATCACAGACATATAGTGGGGAAACATCACCTAATAACTCATCCTTGAAGGGTTGGATGTCATATTACAATCAACACTGTTGGTTGGCACGAAGATCTCGTCCTTAGCGAAGCCACCTGATGTTGTATGGTTGCGGGTGTGGTGTTTTCGAAAGTCCCTATTGTTTGACGACCTCTGTTGAGATGAGGTTATTCTGGCTTCTGGTATCAACAATAAAATGAAGCAGGGTCCCCTTCACCCACATATGTGAATGAAAAAGGCACTCCCCCTCTTCAGGATCTGTTGGTTCTTCTGGTTGAATTGTTGCGGTCATGAAAATAGTAGTGGGATCAGCGTCAATGATCTGTCTTTTACCCATATTTTAAGAATCAGATTCTAAATTAGGGTTCATCTCCTTGTCTTTGATCTTGGACACCAATGGTTGTTTTGAGTGGCATTCCTCAGTGTTGTGCCAGGGGATTTTGTGGAATCACACCATTTTCCGGTGACCTTCTTTGTCTTCTTGTTACCCTTATTTTCCTGTGGCCTAGACTAGTTTTCGGGAGACTGTTTATTAGGGCCATATTTATCATACTTTGGTTGTTGCATATTTGCAGATCCAAACTCCCATTTGTTCTACTGCTTAAATTTCTGCTCGATTTTAACAACATATCGATAATCAACACCAAGTTATGAGATGTCTAGAAAATCCATTTCAGTTTGGATGTATCTGTATAGAGCCCCACGGTATTTCAGAACCAAATGTAGTTTGGAGTCTTTGATACCCATCTTGGTGTGTAAGGTATGGAAGGTATTGGTGAAATCTGAAACTGTTTGGCCCCTCTCTTCCCACAGTGTGGTCCATCTCATGTACTGGTCCTCATAGTTTCCAACAGGGTAATATTATTCATGTACCGCATCCACAAAAAAATCCCAAGTGGGCTCGGCCCCATATATTCCAGACTCCTCTGTGGAACTTTTCTCCTAGTAATTTTCCCACCATTGTTTGACATGGAGGAGATATTTAAGGAGTGTGAAGGTTATATTTTCCCTGTCAGAAAAATTATGAACATAGAAATAACCTTCTAACAAATTTAACCATTTGTCTAGGGCATCCCCATCTATCTGACCTTCAAATACGGGAATATCAAAATTAACCTATACCTTGAAAGGAGAGGTGCTTCCAAAGTTGTTCTTTGATGAATATGTGCATGTTTCTATCGGCAGGCATTGAAGGATGTGGAAAAAATTCTCCATCGTTTCGTTCCTCTGTCGCATGAGAGATTGCTCAAGAAACAAATTAATATGATCATCTGCTCTACAATTTTTTTTTTATTCCACCATGGAGGGTTTCTTGGGCATGCGAGAGAGATTGTATTCAAGAGAGACAAGCTAAATAACCAAGTTTCTATACTCGGACCTCGTCGGAGACATGGAATGAAAAAACGATCAAGAGCAGCCTGCTCTGATACCACTGATTCAGAGTATTTTTCGGCACGAAATGAGAGCAAAGATATAATAAATAAATGCACAGATATATCTTGGATATCCAAAAATATAACATAAACATATCAGAGATGAAATCATAAACACATAGATACAGTAATACAATTTCTATTAATGAGAGAAAATGTACAAAGACTGTAAAAATATAGATTGAAAGACTCGCTAGAATGGTGGAAGCTTATCTCTAAGAAGAGATGTGACAGCTACTCGCATTCGCAAGAAGATTGTTACAATGAGGATCTGAAGGCCTTTTTACAATAAACAGGAATGTCAAGAACCATAGACATCCAAAAACCTAAGCCTAGGAGATGAAGTGCCAAAAGTCATGTGGGCCCCGTTTGGGTAAGTTAGTACATCAACTTCCTGGGGTCGTAACTTTTGCATACGATCTTCGTTTTAGGTGCACGATAGCCCGTTGGGGATCAATTATGCCTTCATATATCATTGAGAATCTTGATCCTGAAAAACCTTCATTTAGGCCCTCAAAATGGCCCTGAAAGTGAAAGCTGCTAAAAATAGTAAATTGCCAGAAAACGGTTTTGAGCGAGTTGGAAAAGGTGGGTGGCCACTGATATCCATGTGGATCAATCCTCCCTCCATGGGAATAAATGATATTCATTGTGTTGATTTCCCGAGGGAGAGGAGGAAGCTTTTTTTGAATCTGAATCTTGGTGAGTTTCTTGCCTTGCTGGAGACATCGCATTGCTTGGTTTGTTGGCGGGGTTGAATCTATTCAACTGGTCAAGCTACATGAAATGTTTGTTTGCAGATGAATAATTTTCTCCTTGTTTTAGTTTTTTCAACCTACTTCTGTTGGATAGAAGGTGCTTGGGCCGAGGCTATAGTGGTTACAGTATCCTCATGTTTACATTTTGAACAAATTTTAAAGAAGCTGAATTTGTTGTGTGAGATGCAACCTTGCAGAACTGTTTAAGTGGGACAGTATTTGGAACTACCTCTGTTATTCTATAGATATGAACCCCCAAAGTAACATCGACACTACGGGGTCAAGACTCATAAACAACATGGCACTTCCACATATATGGTTGGCCAAAGAAAACATCACATACATCTAGTGGGGAAACATCACATAATACCTCATCCTTGAAGGGTTGGATGTCGTATGACAATCGACATTGTTGTTTGACACGGAGATCTCATCCTTGGTGAAGCCACCCGATGTTGTATGGTTGTGGGTGTGGTGTTGTTGACAATCCAAACCGTTTGATGACCTCTGTTGAGATGAGGTTTTTCTTGCTTCTTATATCATCAATAAAATGCAGCGGGGTCCCCTTCACCCACATATGTGAATGAAAAAGGTGCTCCCCCTCTTTAGGATCTATTGGTTCTTCTGGTTGAATTGGTGCGGTCACGAAAATAGTAGTAATGTCTGCGTCAATGATCTATCTTTTATCCATATTTTCATAATTAGATTTTGAATCAGGGTTCGGCTTCTTGTCTTTGATCTTGGCCACCAATGACTATTTTTAGTGGCTTTCCTTGGTGTTGTGCTAGGGGGTTTTGTGGAAATCACACTATTTTTCGGTGTCCTTCTTTGTCTTCATGTGACCCTTCTTTTCCTGCGGCTTGGACTGGTTTTCGGGACATGATTTATTAGGGTCATCTTTATCATACTTTGGTTGTTGCAAATTTGCAGACCCAAACTCCTATTTGTTCATATGCTTAAATTTATTCTCGATTTTAACAGCATATCGATAAGCAGTACCGAGTGATGAGATGTCCAAAAAATCCATTTCAGTTTGGATGTATCTATGTAGATTCCTATGGTATTTCAGAACCAAATGTCGTTCAGGGTCATTGATACCCAACTTGGTGCGCAAGGTATGGAAGGTATTGGTGAACTACGGAACTTCTTGGCCCTCCTCTTGTCGCAGTGTGGTCCATCTCATGTACTGGTCCTCATAGTTTCCAACAGGGTAATACAGTTCCTTTACCGCATCCACACAAAAAATCTCAAGTGGGATCGACCCCATATATTCCAGACTCCTCTGTGGAAATTTTATCCCAGTAACTTTCCCATCAATGTTTGACATGGGGGAGACCTTTAAGGAGTGCGAAGGTGATATTTTCCCTGTCAGGACAATTATGAACTGAGAAATAACCTTCTAACAGATTTAACCATTTGTCTAGGTCATCCGCATCTATCTGACCTTCAAATACGGGAATATCAAAATTAACCTATACCTTGAAAGGAGAGGTGCTTCCAAAGTGGTTGTTTGATGAATATGCGCCTGTTGCTATCAGCAGACGTTGAAGGATGTGGGAAAAATTCTCCATCTTTTCGTCCCTCTGTCGCGTGAGAGCTTGTTCAAGCAAGAGATTGATAGGATCATCTGCTCCATCGTTTTTATTTTCTTCCGCCATGGAATGTTTCTTGGGCGTGCGAGAGTGATTGTCTTCAAGAGAGACAAGCTTGATACCCAACTTTTTGTACTCGGACCTCGTCAGGGACATGCACTGAAAAATGATCAAGAGAAACCTACTCTAATACCACTGATTCAGATTATTTTTCGGCACGAAATGAGAGCGAAGATATAATAAATAAATGCACAGAGATATCTCAGATATCCAACAATATAACAGAAATGTATCAGAGATGAAACAATAAATGCAGAGATACAGTAATACAATTTCTATTAATGAGAGAAAATGTACAAAGACTATAAAAATACAGAGTGAAAGACTCACTAGAATGGTGGCAGCTTATCTCTGAGAAGAGATGCGATGGCTACTCGCATTCGCAAGAATATGGTGACAATGAGACTCTGAAGGAATATTTACAATAAACAGGAATGTCAAGAACCCTAGACATCCAAAAACCTAACCCTAGGAGATGAAGCACCAAAATTCATGGGCCCCGTTTGGGTAAGTCAATACATCAACTTCTCGGGGTCGTAACTTTTGCATGTGATCTTTGTTTTAGGCGCACGATATCTCGTTGGAAAGGTATCATCGAGAATATTGATTTGGGGGGCTCAATCATGCATTTATCTATCATTGAGAAGCTCTATCCCGAAAAAACCTTCATTTAGGCCCTCAAAATGGCCCCGGAAGTTAAAACTGCTAAAAATAGTAATGTGAAAAATTTCCAGAAAATAGTTTTGAGTGAGTTGGAAAAGGTGGGTGGCTACCGATATCCACCTAGATAAATCCTCCCTCCTTAGGAAGAAATGGTATCCATTGTGTTGAGTTCCCGGGGGAGATGGGGAAGCTTTTGTTGAATCTGAATCTTGGTCAGTTGCTTGCCTTGCTGGAGACGTCGTGTAGCTTGGTTTGTGGAAGGATGTCACGAACATGTTGTTGGAGGGGTTGAATTTGTTCAACTAGTCAGGATACATGGGATGTTTGTGTGCAGAAGAAATATTTTCACTTTGCTGCAGTCTTTTCGACCCGCTTTTTTTGGATAGAAGGTGCTTTGGTCAAACCTGTAGTGGTTGCAGTATCCTCTTGTACATATTTTGAACAAATTGTGAAGAAGTTGAATTTTGTAGTGTAAGATAATACCTTGTGGCACTATTTAGGTGGGACTGTAGTTGGAACTACCTCTGGTATTCTA
Source organism: Picea glauca (assembly GCA_000966675.3). Lineage (NCBI taxonomy): Eukaryota > Viridiplantae > Streptophyta > Pinopsida > Pinales > Pinaceae > Picea > Picea glauca. The sequence continues at coordinate 35,809 of JZKD02S1652424.1, read as the reverse complement.
TAGATATGACCCCCCCAAGCAATAATGACACTACAAGGTTGAGACTCATAAAAAACATGGCGCTTCCACATATATGGCTGCCCCAAGAGAACATCACATACATCTAGTGGGTAAACATCACATGATACTTCATCCTTGAAGGGTTGGATGTCGTATGCCAATCAACACTATTGGATGACATGAAGATCTCGTCCCTGGTGAAGTCACCCAATGTTGTATGGATGCGGGTGTGGTGTTGTCAACAATACCAACTGTTTGATGACCTCTGTTGAGATGAGTTTCTTCTGGCTTTTGCTATCAACAATAAAATGCAGCGAGGTCCCCTTCACCCACATCTGTGAATGAAAAAGACACTCCCCCTATTTAGGATCTTTTGGTTCTTCTGGTTGAATTGTTGTGGTCACAACAATAGCAGTGGGGTCTGCGTCGATGAGTTGTATTTTACTCGTATTTTTAGATTCAGGTTCTGAATTAGGGTTCGACTCCTTTTCTTTGATATCGACCACCAATGACTATTTTGAGCGGCATTCCTCGGTATTGTGCTGGGGGATTTTGTGGAAATGACACCATTTTCCGGTGTCCTTCTTTGTCTTCCCATGACCCTTCTTTTCCTATGGCTTTGACTGGTTTTCGAGAGACTGTTTATTAGGGTCATCTTTATCATACTTTGGTTTTTTTATATTTGCAAACCCAAACTCCTATTTGTTCTAGTGCTTAAATTTCTACTTGATTTTAACAACATATCGATAAGCAACATCGAGTGATGAGATGTTCATAAAATCCATTTCAGTTTGGATGTATCTATGTAGAGCCCCATGGTATTTCAGAACCAAATGTCATTCAGAGTCTTTGATACCCATCTTGGTGCAGAAGGTATGGAAGGTATTGGTGAACTATGGAACTTCTTGGCCCCTCTCTTGGCGCACTGTGGTCCATCTTATGTACTGGTCTTCATAGTTTCCAACAGGATAATAATGTTCCTTTATCGCATCCTCAAAAACATCCCAAGTGGGATCAACCCCATATATTCCTGACTCCTCTATGGACATTTTCTCTGAGTACATTTCCCACCAATGTTTGACATGGGGGAGATCTTTAAGGAGTTAGAAGGTGATATTTTCCCTGTCAAAAAAATTATGAACAGAGAAATAACCTTCTAACAGATTTAACCATTTGTCTAGGGCATTCACATCTATTTGACCTTCAAATACGGGAATAACAAAATTAACCTGTAGCTTGAAAGGAGAGGTTCTTCGAAAGTGGTGTTTTGATGAAGATGTGCATGTTTCTATCGGTAGGCGTGGGAAAAAATCTCCATCATTTTGTCCCTTTGTCGCGTGAGAGCTTGCTCAAGCAATAGATTGATAAGATAGTCTGCTCCGTCATTTTTCTTTTCTTCCACCATGGAGGGTTTCTTGGGTGTGTGAGAGTGATTGTATTCAAGAGAGACAAGATTGAGACCCAACTTTTTATACTTGGACCTCGTCGGGGACATGCACTAAAAAAATGATCAAGAGCAACCTGCTCTGATAACACTGATCCAGATTATTTTTCGACATGAAATGAGAGTGATGATATAATAAAGAAATGCACAGAGATATCTCATATATGAAACAATATAACATAAACGTATCATAGATGCAACCATAAAAACAGAGATACAGTAATAAAATTTCTATTAATGAGAGAAAATGTACAAAGACTGTAAAAATACAGAGTGAAAGACTTGCTAGAATGGTGGCATCTTATCTCTAAGAGATGTGACGGCTACTCATATTTGCATGAAGGTGGTTACAATGAATGTCTGAAGGCCTTTTTACAATAAAAAGGAATTTCAAGAATCCTAGACATCCAAAAACCTAACCCTAGGAGATGAAACACCAAAAGTCACGTGGGCCCTGTTTGGGTAAGTCATTACATCAACTTCTCGGGGTTGTAACTTTTTCATACGATATTAGTTTAGGAGCACGATGGCCCTTTGGAAAGGTATCTTCAAGAGATTCATTTTGGGGGCTCAATTTTTCCTTTGACTATCATTGAAAAGTTCGATCCCGAAAAACCTTCGTTTNCTGCATAGTGCAACTGGAAGGATTGTCTCCAAGAGCCTTCTTACACCCACTACTCACGGAATCTCATTCCCCACTTTCCTGTTCCACCACAGGAATATGCACCTTCATTATTCCACTGTCCATCGACTGCTTCACTTCCCCTTTTAGGGTCTCAGCAATAGGCCAGATCAGGAATTCTCATAGCTCTGTAGCTGGTGTTGGACTCTCCCCAGGATAAAATCACTTCCCAGCAAACTCTCTCACCTAGAGAGATTTTCTCATAGGCCTAACAACCTACCTCTTCAACCACGAGCCTGACAACCCGCTTCTTCAACCAACTTCAACTCAGTTCCAAGAAGGTGAGGACCACAAAAAAGGTTCAATATAACTCAGGGAATGGAAGCAACCACAATTCGGTAAGGCACAACACAGTTTTGGCAAGTAAAAATATGTCAAGATTCACAGGAAAACACAGGTTGGCTTCCCCAGTTATTGGTTTTAGAGGTGCGTCCAAGATGCAGAGGTCCACGATGGAGACCTGGCAAGTTAGGTGAAGGATGGCAGAATGGGGAGAGAACCCCCCCAACGAGTTGACTCTCCATCTTTAACTGCATGCACCCAATTCGACACATGTCTTCCTGGAGCTACATGCACTCCATTTAGCATTTGTTCCCTTTCCTAGGAACTTAGGATAACTGGGTTTATTTCCCCCCACTTTAATATTTCAATTTTTAGGAATGTATTATAATATTCCCTTGGGTTAAGTCCTCTATCTTAGACCCTCTTTTATAGCCTCTCAGTCCCATCCCTTTCCCTACCTAGTGCTTCAAATGGGCTCATAGGGCAGTGCTTGGGCCAGAGTTGGTGAGCCCATTTGAAGCACTTTATGGCAGAACCCATAACCCAACCACTGCCACAAAGTGCTTCAAATGGGCTCATCTTCAGTAATGCTTGATACCCATTGTTGTAATAAAATTATACCAAGTGTATATAATCCTCCCATTTATATGGTTTTCCCATCACATACATTCTTAACATATCTTTTATCACTTGGTTCACCCAAACTGTCTTTCCATCAGACTCAGGATGATAAGCAATGTTGAAGTTCAGATTTGTTTCGAACCCTTTGAATAACCCTTTCCATAATTTTGAGGTAAATTTCAGGTCTCTATCAGACACAATTGTATTGGGCATTCCATGCAATCGTGCTAATTCCATCATATATATATATATATCGAAAACATTAGTTTCCTCATGAGTAGTCTGCAATAGAATAAAATGGGCAGCTTTAGTAAGCTTATCCACCACCACCATGATGGAATCATGTTGCTTATTTGTTCTGGGTAATCCTGTGATGAAATCCATTGTCACCACTTCCCACTTCCACTCAAGAATGGGTAATGGTTGTAGCAAACCATATGGGTGTCTATTCTCAGCCTTTACCCTTTGACATTATAATCATTTAGCTATGTATTCATCAAACTTCTGCTTCATTCCTGGCAAACAATATTGGCTCTTGACTTCTGAAATTGTTTTCTGATATCCTGGGTTTCCCACATAAGGCACATTATGCATCTCTTTTAAAATCACTCTCCTCAATTATGGAGAATTCGGTACATAGACTATGTTTCTGTACCGAAGGTTTCCATTAATTCCCAATTCATAATCCTCAACCTTCTGCTGCATTTTTCCTTGCTGCAATTTTCTTACTAATTCCATGTAGTGAAAATCTAAATTTGCAGCCTCATAGATTATGCCTTGAAGATATGTTTGATACATGCTGATGGTTGTAGCATGCAGTTCATGCACTCTCCTTCTGAGTGCATCAGGCACTTTTTTCTCCTTTCCTTTGATGTGCTTGATATCAAAGTCATACTCATAGAGGAATTTCAGCCACCTACTCTACCTAGCATTCAGAGTTGGTTGATCAAACAGATACTTCAAACTATGATGGTTTGTCCTAAGTTCAAACCTCTTTCCCATGAGGTTATGTCTCCATTTATTTAGAGCATGTACAATGGCTTCCAACTCCAAATCATGAGCGGCATAGAGACTTTCATGCTCTTTCAATTTTCTGGACTCATAACATATTACAAACCCATTCTAGCTTAGGAATCCTCCCAGTCCTTCCTTACATGCATCTGTGAAAACCATGAAATCCTCATTCAGAGATGCAATCTTCAGAATTGGAGCATTAGTTGACAGTTGCTTCAATTGTTGGAAGCTTCTCTCACATTCTTCTATCCATTGAAATTCCTTCCCCTTCCTTTGCAAGGAAGTTATGGGGTGAGCTATTATTGAGAACCCTACAATGAACCTTCTGTAATAACCAGCTAGACCCATGAAGTATATGACTTCTATCACATTCTTCAGTGCTGACCATTCTCTAATGGATTCTATATTCTCAGGATCCATGGCTATCCCAATCTTTGAAATGATATGCCCCAAGTAGTGAATTTTGTTTTGATAAAATGAGAACTTTCTCAATTTGGCATAGAGTTGATGCTTTCTTAGCACCTGCAACACCATCGTAAAATTATACTCATGCTCTTCCTCTAACTTGGAATATACAAGGATATCATCTAGAAATACAACGACAAACTTGTCCAAATATTCCCTGAAAACACCATTCATTAAGCACATAAAAACAATGGGTGTGTTTGATAACCCAAATGGCACCACTGTGAACTCATAATGACCATACCTTTTCCTAAAGATGATCTTGTTGATATATTCCTCTTTAATTCTTATCTGATGGTACCCTAACCTGAGATCTATCTTTGAAAATATATTTACATCCTTCAATTGATCAAAGAGATCATCAATCCTTGGTAGAGGATACTTGTTCTTTATAGTCACTTTATTCAACTGTCTGAAATCAATGCACACAGTCACTTTATTCAACTATCTGAAATCAATGCACAATATTAATGTCCCATCTTTCTTCTTCACGAACAATACTGTGGCACCCCAAGGTGATACACTTGGGCATATATACCCCTTCTTCAGAAGCTCTTCAAGCTGCATTTGCAGTTCCTTCAGCTCTGTTGTACTCATTATGTAAGGATTTTTTGACACTGGAGCTGCTCCAAGCATCAGGTTTATGGAGAAATCAATATCTCTCTTTGGAGGTAGTCCTGGTACCTCCTTGAACAAATCTTTGAAATCTTTCAGGACTGCATGATCCTCAAGATTTGGTACTTTATCCTTATATTTTTCCTCCATATGGGCTGCAAATATTTGATAGCCTTTCCTATAGCACTTCTTCAGCTGCATTGCTGATATTTCTCTTATAATAGTTTCTCTAGGAATTCCTTATATTGTTCTTCGATTTCCTTCCACATCCAATAAAGTGAATGCCTTGTTATGGCAGTCTAAAATGGCATGGTGTTGGTGCAACCAGTCCATACCAATTAGACAGTCATAGGAACCTAAAGGTAATATGTTCAAATATTCCCTTGTTCTCAGTCCATTCATGTCCATGAGACATGACTTAACCATTTCAGTAACTTTTCTTTTGGCTCCTATAGCCAGCTGAACTAACCAAGATTTTTCATGCTTGTTTCTTGGCAAATTCAATCTTTCCACCATCTTGGGATCTATATAAATATGACTAGCCCCTGGATCAATTAAAATAGTAAAGGCATGTTTATTAATCATACCTTCAAATTCAATCATGTGTGATTGAAACTCAGCTTGCTTGTTTTCCATGGATTCATAGATCCTTGGTATTCTACCACCTATGTCCTCCACTCTTTCTGCTTGTTGAACATTGTGGACATCTCTCACTTTTCCATTTTTGTGGGGACAATATCTATACTTGTGGTCTCTCTGATAGCCCCAACATTGACTGGGTGTCTGCCTTGCCATTTGTCCCCCTACCTAAGTCATTCTCTTCTCTCTAAATGATGGTTGTCCTTAAGGACTATTTCTGAAAAAGGGTGGCTTGTTTCCCTTCTGCCTCTGCTCTTTCTTGAACTTCTTCTTGTCCGCCCAAGCCTTCCGAAAAGTGGGATTTTCTCTTTGTTGG
>JZKD02S1652424.1:11998-22926 GCA_000966675.3 Picea glauca | reverse complement strand
ATATATATATATATATATATATATATGATGGAATTAGCACGATTGCATGGCATGCCCAAGACAATTGTGTCTGATAGAGACCTGAAATTTACCTCAAAATTATGGAAAGGGTTATTCAAAGGGTTCGAAACAAATCTGAACTTCAACATTGCTTATCATCCTGAGTCTAATGGAAAGACAGAGAGGGTGAACCAAGTGATAGAAGATATTTTAAGAATGTATGTGATGGACAAACCATATAAATGGGAGGATTATATACACATGGTATAATTTTATTACAACAATGGGTATCAATCATTACTGAAGATGAGCCCATTTGAAGCACTTTGTGGCAGTGGTTGGGTTATGGGTTCTGCCATAAAGTGCTTCAAATGGGATCACCAACTCTGGCCCAAGCACTGCCCTATGAGCCCATTTGAAGCACTAGGTAGGGAAAGGGATGGGACTGAGAGGCTATCAAAGAGGGTCTAAGATAGAGGGCTTAACCCAAGGGAATATTATAATACATTCCTAAAAATTGAAATATTAAAGTGGGGGGAAATAAACCCAGTTATCCTAAGTTCCCAGGAAAGGGAACAAATGCTAAATGGAGTGCATGTAGCTCCAGGAAGACATGTGTCGAATTGGGCACATGCAATTAAAGATGGAGAGTCAACTCATTGGGGGGGTTCTCTCCCCATTCTGCCATCCTTCGCCTAACTTGTCGGGTCTCCATCGTGGACCTCTGCATCTTGGAGGCACCTCTGAAACCAATAAATGGGGAAGCCAACTTGTGTTTTCCTGTGAAGCTTGACATATTTGTACTTGCCAAAACTGTGTTGTGCCTTACCGAATTGTGGTTGCTTCCATTCCCTGAGTTATATTGAACCTTTGTTGTGGTCCTCACCTTCTTGGAACTGAGTTGAAGTTGGTTGAAGAAGCGGGTTGTCAGGCTCGTGGTTGAAGAGGCAGGTTGTTAGGCCTATGAGAAACTCTCTCCAGGTGAGAGAGTTTGCTAGGAAGTGATTTTATCCTGGGGAGAGTCCAACACCAGCTACAGAGCTATGAGAATTACTGATCTGGCCTATTGCTGAGACCCTAAAAGGGGAAGTGAAGCAGTCGATGGACAATGGAATAATGAAGGTGCATATTCCTGTGGTGGAACAGGAAAGTGGGGAATGAGATTCCGTGAGTAGTGGGTGTAAGAAGGCTCTTGGAGACAATCCTTCCAGTTGCACTATGCAGTCTCATGTAACCTCAGCCTAGTCTAGGATTCCCTTGCCCTGGGTAGAGCTTAGTCCCAGCTCGGGGGTGACCCATTGCTGAGCGTGATGAGCAATGTGGTCTAAGTTTGGGAGGTTCATGGAAGGTCTGCACGCAGTTGGTGGATCTCAATTAAAAGATAAGTATTCATTTCCCCTGTTCATTCACATGCTATGTATTTATATATGTTGTTAGTTTTTTATGGATTATTGCATGTATGATTTAACTGTTATTTCCGCACCAGTCTGTGTATTAGCAAATTATGTTGTTTGTCTATGGTTATATTTATAGGTAGATGATAATTTTTATTTCTATGAGATAGCATGGCCCAACCTGGGTGGCTAGGGGTGTTAAAAAAAATTGGTATCAGAGCAGTAAGATGTTCCTTTGTGGTGTTTCCCGACGTGTTGGGTGTCTGGGGACGTTACAAATTGGCATCATAGCAGTAAGATGTTTCTCTATGGTGTTTCCTGGCATGTTGGGTGGATGGGGAGGTTACAGGAAGATCACAAAGGGGATATATTCCAAAAGTAAATAAGGAGAAAAGGATACACACTTTTCTCACTCTAAAACTCTGATTTGTTTAACAAAGTTGTGTGCTTTAAAAGAACAGTTGTGAAAGACAAGGAAAAACATGTTAATAAACATGTTTAAATGAATGATCTTGGTTAAGACATGTTATGAAAAGGCATCGAGGCCTTGGAAATAATTCATCTGAGCTAAAGGTTCCATATTGTGCAAAGGAGTTGGAAAAGGGGAGTTGTTTATTTTGTTTCTCCGAGATGAGGAAACTGAGATGCTAGTCATGTGTGGATGATCCAACATGAGAATGTTGATGGATGTAGGATACCAAAACAACTGAAATATTTTATGATTGAACTAGTGATCACATTGAGGATAATGTGGTAAAGTGCACATAGATATGTTGGGACATATTTGAAAATGTTTTTGCTGAATTAAATGCTATGATACATGCATTTTGATTTTACATGACAACTAATATAACTTTAAATGTGATGATGCATGTTGTGTGTAGAAAAGGATTGGAGTTGTTGGGGAAGGACAGTTGCCAATGGTGGACAACCTCATGTAGGGGATGAATTCAGGAAGGCTTTTGTTGAAAGAATTGATGAAGGGACCTTAGGAGATCCCATGAAGCACCATTGATGAGGTAATATCAAAGAGGGTGTTGGCACCTAGAACATGTATAAAAAATTTCATGCCTATGTGGCATGAGACATTAAAAGGGATTGGGTAAGAATCCCTTCTTAAATATTTTATATCTTGATGATATGCATGTGAATTTAATTGTATGTTGTGTTTTATTGATACCCAAGTAGGGTAAGAATTAGGAAAAGAACATGAATGACAAAGGGAAGAAACTTTGGCAGTCAAGTATAATTGAATTCCTTACAATAAATTCATGAACAAATGTATCATGAATTCATAGATCAATCATGAATGATTGAGAACAAAAGTGATCATAAGCAACACATTGGTTAAATGCATTGAGGAGATGCATGTTGTATGAAAGATGACATGTATTGGAATGCCCATTATGGAAGGAAGACCTTCCAATATTCCAACCGAATTGTAACAATGGTAAAGAAAGGAATTGGGTGGCCAGGAATAGTGGTACCCTGATTTCCAACAAAGAAAGAATGTTTGAATGCATTCATATAAAGTTTTAATTTCATATAATGTATGTTGATTTGATGTCATGATCAACTAAGAGAAGAAACACATTCATGTTGTAATAATGAATATGAATAAATGATCCATGTGGTGAGAGGTTGGATGAGTTTCAATGCACCATGGAAAAGTGCCTAACATAGAATATGGTAATTTGAAATCAATGCAAGGGTGCATTGTGTGTAAATGTGGCCATGGAGATTGGCACATTGGTTTAGTGGTATATGATAATTGATTGAATTTTGAAAATATGGGTATGATGAAATAATGCACGTGTAGGGAGTGACAATTCCTTTTACTTTATATCATTACATATATTTATAGTGATGATAAAATTGTTATTATGCACAATTTTAAAATTGGTTGTGAGCCACCGAAAGTGTGCAATAAAAATGTAATGTGCTTGAGAAATAATAATATTTTTGGCCATGTGAATATTGAAACTACATGGAGGATGGTATTGGATATGGAAACAATATAAGTCCATAAGGAAGACCAATTCCTGTTGATTTTGAAAGAGCCAAAGTGCTATGAGAAGGAAGTCTCATACTTGTGAGTATGGTTCCTATATGGAACAAATCTAAAAATAGAGATAAGTGAAATGGAAATATGTGGGTGGTAGATTTAAAAGAAATTATTGATTTAAATTGATGATAGTATCTCACGAATTACTATATGCATTTTATACAAGTGATATTACAGATCTTTCGAGAGGGAAAATGATGGTTTCCAAGATGGAAAGCATGGAAAAGGCCACTACTGTGACATGAAGACCCTGTGGTATTCCATGACCACCATATATATGGTTGTGTTGTGATAAAACATGCCTGAGGGATGTCTCAACTATAAGACTCAGTCAAGTCTCTGAACTCTTCTTGTGCGAGAAGGCCTTGGTAGGAAAGATGGATCACCTGAGGGATTGTGAAACAAAGAAGGGGATGCCTAACCATGGAAGGTGAGTGATCGCAAGGAAGAGGAGAATTTGATAACTCATGTTATTTGTTGAATATTAATCATGAGAACAATGGGTATGTAAAGGAAAATGATGAGACGAGTAAATGTGACAACCATATGGAAGAAGATCCATGAATTGTAAAGACAAGTATTTTGCTAATATCTATATTATCCTCTTGAATTATGAACAACAATGAAATGATTATAAATTAAATTATGAATCAATATGCATGTTGTTTGTGTCAATGTTTCATTGAAACCTACATAATATATCTAGATAAAGCAATAAAAACAAAGGTTATCAATAAAGGATGAGAGATTCAATATGGAAGAATGAGAAAATATATTCACATTACTCCAATGAGCTGACCAATGAATGAATGATTGATACAAATAATGAGTGGAATACACTCATATATAGGACATAATATTCCATAATATAAGAATGCCTACATTCATACTATGATAATAGAGATGATCTAAATAGAAAGTTGAAAATAGAACTAGTCAGTTAACTCTCATTGAACTAGAGTGCCGAAAATATAAATTTCTCCAACACCCCCCCTTAACATCACTATGGAGTAAAAATGAGTCCCGATAACTATGCCTTATTAGGTAATCATGCACAATACAACTAATGAAAACTTAATAAAGATGAGAAAAGAGGGAAAACCACATGGGAACAAACCCCCCCCTCAAAATACAATGCATCAAAAGAAGAAAAGGTAGTTTCTAGGAAACTGTGTTATTCACTCCAAGACGATACCACAAAATCTGAAACTTCTTCTCATTGAAGGCCTTTGTGAAGATGTATAAATATTTATGGATCTGATGAAGTCCTTTGGAAACCTGTCTAGCCTTGTACCTCTTGATCCTGTGGACCCATATGCAGTTGAAAATATTCCTTTTTGGTGGAAGTGAAACTAGATGCCAAGTATGATTCTCTAGGAGTAAGTCATACTCCTCCTGCATGGATGCTTGCCATAATGTATTGCCCACAACCTTACTGTAGGTCTGTGGATTAGAATATTGAACCATATAGCAATGCATGGGCATCACAGGTTCATAAGATAAAAGTAAATGAGAAGGATCCTCATGTTGAGATCGAGTCCTCCTCGAATTCAATTTATTCCCTACAAGGAAACCTACTTCCAGAAGTGTGAATTGTTCCCTCTTGGGCATCTGCTGAAGCTTCGACGCTAGATTCTTATTTGGATGCATTACATGCTCATTTATATGTACATAATCTAAGTGTATGGAATCATCTTCGATGTCTAGAACTAATGGAAGCAAAATAGTATGCATGTTTCACTGGAGGTGCATGAAAAGTACTCTCCTTATGTGTAAGTAGAAAATAGGAGTCATCATCAAAAAACTTAGTAAATTTATACAACCTTGACTTGTGATCGACCTCACCAATTGCAATAATGGAATTTTCACGCATGTCAAGTACATAAACTGAATATGATGTAAATTTAACCTTTTTACCTTTCTGAGTGATCTGATAAACTGAGAGAAGATTCATAGAAATATTTGGAACATGTAAAACATTCTCAAAACTACCATTATGGAGTTCCACTCTTCCCTCTCCTGCTACTGCCACTGGAGTATCATCCCCCATGAGAATAGGAGGTATTGAGCATGAGATCAAAGAAGTAAAAACTTCCTCTTTCGCTACCATATGATGTGATGCACCAGAATCTATAATCCATGAATCAGACAAGGAATTAATTTCAACAAGAGAATGATGATTACATTTCTTAGGAGCAATATCTTCTTCCTTCTGCTTCTTGACTCCTCCAGGAATGAAGTTTCCAAGGTTATTCTTCTCAAGTATCTGTGCCATAAGATCAATTTGTTTCTTCATGCATGTGGATTCTTCATGATTTGGTTTATTGCAGTAAGTGTACTGCTTTCCCTTATTATTCTTATTGGAATCTAAAGATTCTTTGGAACCTGAAGAATCGTTGAAGGGTTTAGAATATTCCTCCTTCTCATTTTGTTTCTCCTTTCTGTTCTCTTTGGATGATCCTTTTCCATCATGCATGGTGAGTTCATGTGATTTGGGATCCATGATTAGGCGAATTTGAATGAGTTTTCCTTCTCATGTGTGAGATAATCAATGAATTGATCCATGGTAGGCATATTCCAATTTGTTCCCATGAGATATCTGCTAGAATGGAAAGTGGAAACATTGACAACATATTCTGGTCTTAGCTTGGTCAAGATTGTTAGAATACGTTGATCCACTTATTTAGAATTATCAATACCAAAAAATTCCAAGCTCAATATCAAATATTTAAACTTAGTAAAGAAATCTTGTATATTATCAAAACTTTTAGGATCCAAAGTATTCAACGCTACCTCAAGCATATGACCTCTCATCTCATCTTGCTTTCCAAAAATAATTTCCAAGGTGGTCGAGATCTCATTTCGAGTATTTCATGTAGCAAAATGAAACCATAAATTAGTTGAAATAAATTAAAGAAGAAGTCCTATGGATTCATCCTTTCAGTTTGCCCATCCGGTCTTCTCAATTGCTAATGTAGGTTATGTTTCTATCCCCATCATCAATTTGTAAAGTCCTTTCCTTCTAAGTTGGAATTCAAACTTGGTATTCCGATCAAAATAATTGTATGGTGTGAGGATTACCACTAAGTTTGACTGTAGAATAGGTTTCATATCCATCTCTCCCACTGCTTCTGAGAACCCCTAAAAATTTACTCTCAATCTACTAGTGAAAAAATGAGAAATAACTACAGAAAGGGAACTTTAAGTGGAAAATTCGTATCAGTTTTAGGAGGCGATCTTCCATATTTATTTCTAAGAAAATGGTGAGGAATCAATCCAAACGTTTTAAAACCCACTTGCAGAATGGGTCGATTTACTACTCTTAAAGGCCATTTCCCCAGAAAGTTAATATTTTGAGAGAAATCATTGCAAGAAAAAAAAGTGTTTTTAGAGGTGGTTGCACCTTTCCTTAAGAGACAGAGCGACTAGTCCTTAGTGTTCACGCTTTGTTATGATTTATTTTCCCTTTTCCAGTGTCTATGGTGCAACTAACTTCAAATTTGAAAAGTTCGCAAGTCTGGGTGTGGCGGTCACTCCTTTCAACAGGAAGAGGGTACATATGTGTCCATTACACAGATTTTTCTCACTGAAACTCTAATTTAATTATTCCAAGAAGTGTATCTCTAATACCATGTCAATGTTTCATTGAAACCTGCACAAGAGATCTATATAAAGAAAATACAAACAAATCTTATCAATAAAGGATGAGAGATTCAATATGGAAGAATGATAAAATATATTCACACTACTCCAATGAGCTGACCAATGAATGAATGCTTGATACATTGAATGAATGGAATACACTCATATATAGGACATAACATTCCATAATAGTAGAATGCATGCATGCATGCATAATAGCATAATAGTGATGGTCTAAATAGAAAGTCTAAAACAAAACTAGTCATTTAACTCCCACTGAACTAGTGTGCCAAAAATATAAATTTCACCAATAGTTTGAAATTGTTGTAGTCATATTTCTAGAATGATAAGGGCCTGGGAGAGGACTAGACCTAGGGAAACAAGATATTTTTGAAACTAAAATATGGAATCATGGAAAGTGTTTATGAGATGAAAAGAACACCAAGGACGATGTTCCTTTAAGGGGGACATGAATGTAACACCATGTTTTCCATGTAAATATATGTTTAAATGTCACCATGAGTCATGGATGGTTTTAATTCTTTAGACCAAGATGAATAATTAAAATGATAAAATTTATTTTGATGACAATGAAAAGAAATTGATGATTTGTGGTGTACTTACATAGAAAATGATGCCATGAGAGGGAAATGGTGAGGAAAATATCCTTGCCAATTTAATATTGAAGAAAACCTAGATTTCCCTTTTTTCTCAGAATTTATGTTAATGAAGGAAGTTGGCAGTTGAATTATCAACTTCCCACAATTATGAGAAAGAATGGGGGTGTTGTACCAGGACTTCCTTGCCTCAGAAGAATAGGAAGAAAAGTACCCATCTAGAGAATTATGTGTTGACCTTGAATTTGGGGGAAAATTGACCCAAACAATTAGAGAGGTTATAGAGTGGTAGAAAACCCAAAAAATGGAGAAGAGAATATTAAAAAAAAACACCTCTAGTTCATAGAAAACAAGGGGGAGTCAATTTCTTTGTATTCCAGGTAAGAAATGGTGAGTAAGAATCTCTAAATCAAGCTGATAAATGAGGCTACAAATTTTTGTATGTTAGTTGTGCAAGATAACTTTTATGACTCCCTGAGTTGAGAGAATGCCCCATTTATTCATGAAATTGTAGATCTATCTTTCTTGTTTGTATTGATGAAGGAGAGTGTCCTTCATCTTTATACCTTTGATTGTTGAATGATAGTTTTCCCCTCATGGAATCATCTTTTGGCTTAGGGGTGGAAAAATGTAACCATAGAAAAAGACAATCGTGCCTATGGTTGGGTGGAAAGAGGCTCATCGATCCAGGTGGATATCAGTGGCCACCCACCTTTTCCAACTCGCTCAAAACAATTTTCTAGCAATTTTGGCAATTTACTATTTTTAGCAGTTTTAACTTCCAGGGCCATTTTGAGGGCCTAAACGAAGGTTTTTTGGGATCGAGCTTTTCAATGATAGTCAAAGGAAAAATTGAGCCCCCAAAATGAATCTCTTGACGACACCTTTCCAAAGGGCTATCATGCTCCTAAAACTAAGATCGTATGAAAAAGTTACAACCCTGAGAAGTTGATGTAATGACTTACCCAAACAGGGCCCACGCGACTTTTGGTGCTTCATCTCCTAGGGTTAGGTTTTTGGATGTCTAGGATTCTTGAAATTCCTTTTTATTGTAAAAAGGCCTTCATACCCTCATTGTAACCACCTTCATGTGAATATGAGTAGCCATCACATCTCTTAGAGATAAGCTGCCACCATTCTAACGAGTCTTTCACTCTGTATTTTTACAGTCTTTGTACATTTTCTCTCATTAATAGAAATTTTATTACTGTATCTCTGTTTTTATGGTTGCATCTATGATACATTTATGTTATATTGTTGCATATACAAGATATATCTGTTCATTTCTTTATTATATCATCGCTCTCATTTCATGTCGAAAAATAATCTGGATCAGTGTTATCAGAGCAGGTTGCTCTTGATCATTTTTTTAGTGCATGTCCCCGACGAGGTCCAAGTATAAAAAGTTGGGTCTCAATATTGTCTCTCTTGAATACAATCACTCTCACACACCCAAGAAACCCTCCATGGTGGAAGAAAAGAAAAACGATGGAGCAGACTATCCTATCAATCTATTGCTTGAGCAAGCTCTCACGCGACAAAGGGACAAAATGATGGAGATTTTTTCCCACGCCTACCGATAGAAACATGCACATATTCATCAAAACACCACTTTCGAAGAACCTCTCCTTTCAAGCTACAAGTTAATTTTGATATTCCCGTATTTGAAGGTCAAATAGATGTGAATGCCCTAGACAAATGGTTAAATCTGTTAGAAGGTTATTTCTCTGTTCATAATTTTTTCGACAGGGAAAATATCACCTTCTAACTCCTTAAAGATCTCCCCCATGTCAAACATTGGTGGGAAATGTACTCAGAGAAAATGTCCATAGAGGAGTCAGGAATATATGGGGTTGAGCCCACTTGGGATGTTTTTGAGGATGCGATAAAGGAACATTATTATCCTGTTGGAAACTATGAAGACCAGTACATAAGATGGACCACAGTGCGCTAAGAGAGGGGCCAAGAAGTTCCATAGTTCACCAATACCTTCCATACCTTCTGCACCAAGATGGGTATCAAAGATTCTGAACGACATTTGGTTCTGAAATACCATGGGGCTCTACATAGATACATCCAAACTGAAATGGATTTTATGGACATCTCATCACTCGATGTTGCTTATCGATATGTTGTTAAAATCGAGTAGAAATTTAAGCACTAGAACAAATAGGAGTTTGGGTTTGCAAATCTAAGAAAACCAAACTATGATAAAGATGACCCTAATAAACAGTCTCTCAAAAACTAGTCCAAGCCATAGGAAAAGAAGGGTCATGGGAAGACAAAGAAGGACACCGGAAAATGGTGTCATTTCCACAAAATCCCCCGGCACAATACCGAGGAATGCCGCTCAAAATAGTCATTGGTGGTCGAGATCAAAGGCAAGGAGTCGAACCCTGATTCAGAACCTGAATCTAAAAATACGAGTAAAATACAACTCATCGACGTAGACCCCACTACTATTGTTGCGACCACAACAATTCAACCAGAAGAACCAAAAGATCCTAAATAGGTGGAGTGTCTTTTTCATTCACAGATGTGGGTGAAGGGGACCCCGCTGCATTTTATTGTTGATAGCAAAAGCCAGAAGAACCTCATCTCAACAGAGGTCATCAAACAGTTGGTATTGTTGACAACACCAAACCCGCATCCATACAACATTGGGTGGCTTCACCAAGGACGAGATCTTCATGTCATCCAATAGTGTCGATTGGCATACGACATCCAACCCTTCAAGGATGAAGTATTATGTGATGTTTACCCACTAGATGTATGTGATGTTCTCTTGGGGCAGCCATATATGTTGAAGCGCCATGTTTTTTATGAGTCTCAACCTTGTAGTGTCATTATTGCTTGGGGGGGTCATCTCTACAGAATACCAGAGGTAGTTCCAACTAGAGTCCCACCTAAACAGTGCTGCAAGGTATTATCTTACACTACAAAATTCAACTTCTTCACAATTTGTTCAAAATATGAACAAGAGGATACTGCAACCACTACAGGCTTGACCAAAGCACCTTCTATCCAAAAAAAGTGGGTCGAAACGACTGCAGCAAAGTGAAAATATTTCTTCTGCACACAAACATCTCATGTAGCCTGACTAGTTGAACAAATTCAACCCCTCCAACAACATGTTCGTGACATCCTTCCACAAACCAAGCTACACGACGTCTCCAGCAAGGCAAGCAACTGACCAAGATTCAGATTCAA
>JZKD02S1652423.1:694404-706335 GCA_000966675.3 Picea glauca | reverse complement strand
CTTTAGGCCATTAGTTGTAATTATACCTCCTAGTCTTCTATATATACCAAGGAGACATTTTTATTTTGAATCATCTTGTACTTGAACATTTAAGTGGGGTAAAAGGAGGTTTCCCCCTCGAAGAGGTTTATTATCTGAAATTATCTCTTTTTCAAAGCGTTGAGTACTTTTTTTTGAGGTTTTTCTATGCTATATTAATATTTGGTTCTTAACATCTTTTGTATGTCTCATGCTCTTGTTCAAAGGAAGTTTATAGACCTGTGTCGGCCAGTCCTCAGAACTCTTGACTTTACATGTTGGTCATACCCTTAGTTTGTCTCAGAATCACATGATATTGTAGTCCTATCATGCACCCTATCCCTACTTTCATCATTGGTAGGTAACCTTGAACCCAACAATCGACATTTCATCATTGGTTGTTGACTGGGTGGTTTCCCTTGTGTTCGACGATAAGACATTTATTCACACATTGGGATTCATGCAATGTATTGGATTCCATTAACCTTATTGGTGGTTTCCTCTCCTTTGTGAACATTTTTCATCATTGGATGCTATTCAGAGGGTCTTTTTCGTGTACCACTTCACTTGGCACACACTAAAGACGCACATGGTCGTTGGTTTGTGAATTTGTTCTTTGTCTGATTTCCAACAAATCATGAAGCTCCTGCTTTGTACCTCGTGCTGATTGATGAGAGATGCCTTAATGCTCTCCTTTCAGCGGGTCTATTTCCATCGACATCAATACATTATCTAGAAACGAGGCCTAGAGTATTATGAGTTCCTTGAGGCTTGCAGTCACCAGTGGCAGGTTGTCTCGCCATCGAAAGTTGGGAATACATCAATGTCTCCTAATTGATGGATTCTTCAGGTGTTCAATATCAACTCCTCTATTCACACTTGTAAGAATGTACTCGGTGCCTTGATACCTACTTTCATTATTGGTAGGTTGTCTTGTGTTTTCTAATGGTATACATCAATGACTGATAATCAAACATTGTATCATTATGTTCGACCTCAACTCCTTTATTCACATGATGTAGACTTGCACCTTTGGAGGATTGTGTAGAAGACTTGAAGACATCACTATGTGGCTACAAATTTCCTAAGTTGTTGCTTCCTTTTCATCAGACCAGTACCTATATGACTTCAGTGATCATGGGAAATTAGTTTGTACTCCATGGTATATAGATATCTTCAGATTGGTTTTTTGAGACTGGTACTACTAGGCCTTGTTCGTAACTATGGAAACTATTCACATATAACCACATTTGTATTTTCCTGTTCATGGCCAAAAACACTTGTTTGGTATATTTTCACATGGATTTGTAGTGTATTTTTGGCAGCCATGTATGCAAAGTCAGTGCAGAATGTAATGAGAAATTGAGTTCATCCATTTGATTCTCTACCACTCCACTCCTGGGTTATTTATAATGTATTCAGGCCATCGTAGATACTCCTCTAACCTTACACATTAGGGGGCATCTGTTAGAGAAAGATTTGTCTCACTCTATGCAATCTTGCAGAGAGGGACTTATTCCATTCCCCCATGTAGACTTACTTTCTCTGATGATAAAATCTAGAGCTAAAAATATAAATTTTTCCACTTGTACGCACCTTGAAAGATATAAAACAAGTGTATACACAGGCTACTCCACTACAACCAGCGTACATCAGGATTTGTGCTAGAAAATCAAAATTAAATGTCGGGTTTCCATGTCACGACATGAGATCTCTAATCCTTGGCCTTCCATAGACTGAAAACATTTTGACTCGTCTATTCAGTTGCATTTTGAAGGCTATAAATAAGCCAATTTTGAGTTGTGGAAGGAAGAGAGAATTCATCTTTGAGAGAAAATTTACTCTAGAGAAATTATTTACTTTATATCGTGTCTGCATCCCTTTGTCCTTTAAGTCTGAAATTAGTGTTCATCCCCCAAGCTCTTCGCTTGTTTGATGGAGAACCTCTTTGTCTCCCTTATATGAGCTTGTCGTTGGTGGATGATTGAAGTGGCATGGACCTAATTGGAAGGAAATCAGTTTCTTTGTTCCAAACTGTGTCGACACAGAAGTCTGTAATAGTTTCACTTCTGTTGATCATTTATTAATAGAAATACTCCTTTCCTGTCCAATTGATATCTTGCAAATATATGTATTATTATCCATTGGCGTATTTGTTATGTATATTGATGGATTATTCTATTTGTATATTGATGGATTATGCTATCTAATGTGCTAACTTTTTATATTTCCACTATACACTTGCTTTTGCTCATTTGTTGTGAAATTGTTGTAGGTACATAGCTTTGGGTCAAAGTGCTCAATGGTGGACATCATCGAACATCTGGGTAAGGTAGGCATCTTTCTTATTTTACTTTCACATTGGTTTATATATCACGTTGTTGGGATAAAGTTGATTTCTGCAGTCATTTCCATCTGTTGTGGTTCACCCTAGCCATAGAGAGATTTTCCTCGTAACACTCCATTTGTGGATTTTCTATTGTTGGCATCTATTTTTCCCACTAAATCCATTTTTGATCATCCAATCATCATGGATCATCCATCCTGTATGGGTACAAGTCTACAACATTAAATATGGGTGATATACCCACATCCTCTGGCAGTTCAATCTCATAAGCATTAGCATCAAATTTTTTGAGAATATTGCATGGTCCTATTTTCTTCATCTTTAGTTTATTATATGGTCCCCTTGGGAACCTTTCCTTCCTCAGGTGTTCCAGAACTAGATCTCCAACTTCGAATTGAACCTCTCTTCTTTTTTGATCATCTTGGATTTTATACTTCTGACTGCTCTCATGCAATTGTTTCTTTATCTGATCATGAAGCTTTTGCATCTCTACAACAAAGTATTCTGCTCCTGCACTTATGAAATCATCATGTTTCAAATCCCTTAACTCTAAAATCCCTCTCGAATGCATTCCATACACTATTTGAAACAATCTTTTTCGAGTGCTTCTGTTTGGAGAATCATTATAAGCATATTCTTTCTGAGGTAGAATCTGATCCCATTGGTTATGACGTTCAGTGACCATAATTCTTAATATATTTCCCAAACTATGATTTACCACCTTAGTCTGCCAATGTGTTTGAGGGTGATATTTTGAACTGAAGGACAAATTTGTCCCCAACTTTTTCCACAGAGTTCTCCAAAAGTGTCCCACAAATTTGGTATCTTCGTCTGAGACTATGCTCCTTGGAAAGCCATGCACTCTCACAATCTCCTTGAAAAATAAATTTTCTATCTGAGTGGAATCACTTGTTCTCTGGCATGGTATAAAGTGTTCCATATTATAAAATATTTCAACCAAAACAAATATGGAATTTCTCCCCCTTTGGGTTCTTGGCAATCCTAACACAAAAACCATACTTATTTCATCCCACAACCTATCTAGAATAGGAAATGGCTGATACAAACCAATGTTATGTTGCTTCCATTTTCCATACTTGCAGATTCTGCATTTATCCACAAATTTATTTACATTGGACCTCATACATGGACAATGATATGAAGAAATTAACTGCACATAATTTTTATCATGGTCGAAATGTCCAACCAATCCTCCATTATGTTTTTCTTTCAACAAGTTGACTCTCATTGAGAATTTCAGGATACAAAGTTGGCTTCCCTTAAACAACAATCCATCCTAAATTAGATACTCTCTCCACTATCTTCTGTCCCTTAGCGAAGGGTTATCACATGCCTCATAAGACTCTTTAAAGTCTGGATCCTCACGATACATTTCCTTCAGGTGTTCAAACCCTAAGGTCTCCACTTGAAATTCCTCAATAATCAGACATCTCCTACTCAAAGCATCAACAACCTTGTTAGCGCTACCACTAATGTGTTTAATAACAAAATTAAAATTCTACATGGATTCTACCCATTTAGCATGTATTTGGTTTAAATTTTCCTATCTAGTTATGAATTTTAAAGCTTGATTATAAATGTACAAACCAAACTCCTTTGGAACAAGATAGTGCCTCCATTTTTTCACAACTTGTATTACAACATAAAACTCCTAATAATACATTGAGTACTTCCTCTTGGTGTCATTCAACTTCTCACTGAAATAAGCAATAGGATTATTGTCTTGTCTCAATACTGCACCAATAGATACTCCAATGGCATCACACCTTACCTAGAATATTTTATTGAAATATGTCAGAACCATAATCGATTGTTCTGTTATCTTCTCCTTCAATACTTTGAAACTCTTTTCATCTTCTACTGTCCAATTAAAAGAATTATGTTTTTTCTTTATCGTGTCCAGTATGGGTGAAAAATGCCACTTAAATTCCTGATGAATTTTCTATAAAAAATTGCTAATCCATGGAAGCTTCTCACCTCAAATATGCTTCTCGGAGAAGGCCATTCCTTAATTTCCCTCACATTTTTTGGATCCATCTTCAATTCATTTGAAGAGATCACAAAACCAAATTATATGAGTTATGTCTTCATGAAATAACATTTCTTCAGATTTATCAATAACTTCTCCTGTTGCAACCTCCTCATCACTAATGTCAAGTGCCTTAAGTGTTCTTCTTCAGTTTTACTCAAGACTAGGATATCATCCAAATACACAATAACAAACTTACCTATGAAGTATTTGAGTACTTCATTTATCAATCTCATGAATGTGCATGGGGAGTTTGTTAAGACAAATGGCATAACAAGACATTCATACATTCCTTCATTTGTATTGAATGCTATCTTCCATTAATCTCCCTCTCCCATTCTTATTTGGTGATAACCACTTTTTATATCTATCTTAGAAAAATAATTTTCTCCACTCAATCAATCCATCGGATCATCCATTTTGGGTAAAGGGAATCTATACCTAATGGTAATCTTGTTGATGGATCTAGAATCTGTGCACAGTCTCCAACCTCCATCCTTCTTTGGACTCAACACAGTTGGTACTGGTACTGTGCATGGAATCAAAATTTCTTTGACCAAACCCTTATCCAAAAAATATTGGATTTGATTCTTCACCTCCTCATTTTCTTGAAGTGTCAACCTATATTATTATTTGTTTGGAAAACTTGCTCTTGGAATTATTTCAATGTGATGACTAATACTACAAATGGGTGGAAAAGAACAAGGTATTTCATCCACCATAGTATATACAAAATTATCCAACAGTTCATGAATCTGTACAGGCAGATCATCCAAAACATTACTTGCAAGGATGACTCTGGGCTTTCTCACCACAAGAAACTACATCTCATGTTCCTTCTTGACTTCATTCAAGAGTTCCATCCCACTCATGACAAGTATTCTTGGGCTGGCTTCCTCCTTCACTTTCATATCCTCCATTGTCAGCAACATGTGTGTATGACCATTCTTCTCGAGGGTGTAAGTATTCTTTCTCCCATCATGTATGACATTTATATCAAATTTCCATGGTATTCCCAACAAAACATGAAAAAATTCCATGGGTATTAGATCACACAGAATCTCATCTTTATAACCTCCTATCTTAAATTGAACATTACATTGTCGACTTACCATGACTTGGAGTTCCCTTCTGCAACCACGATACCTTTTACAGGTTTGGATGTGTAGTTGTCTCCAGCTCCATATTTTCCACCATTTAGGTAGACACTAAATTATCCGTGCTCCCGTTGTGTATGATCACTTTGCATGCTTTGTATTTGGTCTTGCAATCAGTCCTAAAAAGACTATTTCTCTGGATTGGTTTTTCCACCTCCTTCTCTGGATTTAAGAGAATTTTCCTCATCATGAGGAATTTTGCATCTTCTGCTGCTTCTGCCTCCACATTCTTCCTTTGAGCTTAATAAATGTGAGCTTCTCCACCTCATTCTTTATTATTCCTCTCAGTACATTCCCAAGACATATGTCATATATTTCCACAGGCATAGCATCTCACTTCTCCTCCTCTACCTCTTCCTCTACCTCGAGAAAAAGAGTTTCTTCTACCATGTTGTCCACCTCTGGAACTTCCTCCTCTTTTTGTATGACTGTGGGACTTTCCAGTCTCAACCTTGGGATTCTGGGAATTTTCACAAATAATTCCCTTACCTATGTTTGGTCTTCTTCATCTGCTTTGTTGGATTTTCTTCCTAGACAACTTCTCCTCTAATTTTTATGTCGCCTAAAAGCATCTTCCACCGTTCTCATTGTCATCATGCTAATTTCATCCTAGATTTCATATCTCAGGCCATTAATAAACTTTTCAACTTTCTCTTCATCACTCTCATGATGTCTTGATCAAATGTTCAACCTATAAAATTCCTTAGTGTACTCCTTCACTGATAATCCCTTTTTTCTCAAGTTCTATAATATCCTGAAAAAATTTATCTGATAGTCCTTGGGTATAAACTTAGCCTTTAACTTGGCTACCATCATATCCCAACTTTTTATTTTTTTCTTTCCCTTTCTCCTTCTGTCATCTTGCAATTCATCCCACCATAGTGCTGCATGTCCCTTTAGTTTGGTAACATCATGCTTCACCTTATTTCATCCTCGATCTCCTCATAATAAAAATACTTATCTAAGACCCTTATCCAATCCAACAACTCCTCAACATCCAAATTGCGTTCATACATAGCGATTTCCATTTTTTCTCTGCCCCCCATTTTTGCAGCAACTCTTAACAAGTGTTCATCTACAATGTCTTCTCCTCTAGCTCCTTATACTTCCAATTTATCACTCTTGACCTTGCTGATGTCACCAACATTAGGTTCTCTCCTCTACACTGTCTCCATGGAATCCAATCTTGCACAAAGTTTCCTGATTTCTTCTTCCATGGATGTATTTTCTACAACTTCGTACCTATGTCTTCTTGGTGGCATGGTTCTAAATTTTCTTCACACAGAGCTTAATTATGGCTCTGATACCACTTGATGCAGACCCCTCCCTCTCTTGGATCCTGCTGACCTCCCGATCTAAGGATGTTCAAACTTCCAGAGATGGGTCACCTCGCAGGCTTGACCAAACCTTCCATTTCATTTTTCCATAGGTCTTTTCCTTCTAATTCGGGCCAAAAATTCCTTTTAGAGTGATTATGTTGGTAAGGGACGAGGTCCACATGAACCTCAGCTCAAAATCAAGGGCTTATTCCCCTTACTCTACTCATTTCGGGACTTTGGAGCTTCCAATCTTTGGGAGCTCTGATAGAACGAACCTCCAAACCTCTTGAACAATGAATATCCTGTAGAGTCGAACTCTGAAGGAGATTTGATGACTCTCCTTCCACTGTCATATTGATGGATTTCAAGCCACTTCACGATTCTAGTCTCCGAAAATTATCCACACTTTGATGTCGTGTGCCCCCGTAGTATCACTCCTCTGGATATCTAGATCTAACGATGCGTGGCCACAAAAAGAAATGATACATATCTTCTTCACACTCTAGAATCAATGGATAGTATCTCGTTTCAGGATCCTAGGTGCTTATAGATGGACGATCTAGAATTGTTTTGGAGTTTGGGAGTCTGGGGAGTTTATCTACTCCACACCTTGCAACCTTTTGGATACCAAAATATAGGAATTAATATTTTCCCTTCACGTGTACTCTCATAGATCGATGGTTGAGGCTTGCTCCGACCTTCAGGACTCCAAGTGCCTTGGCACTCCCTGCTCCATGAACCCTCTGAAACCTTTGCTTCCTGAACCCTTTGATCCAGTGACACTTGTCTTCAGGATCGACGGTCCTGATGGAATCCAAGCCTTCAGGTCTTTGGAAGCCTGGAACTCACGAATTCCACTCTTTAGTTCCTCCAAGGTGCTTTGTGCTAGAACGTGTGATCGAGTGATGTGAGTCCATAGAAAATCAGGCAGTCATGATTAGTTCAGAACTTCAGGAATTTGAAGGTCCAGACACCTCCACACTTCAAATATTTTGAACACATGAAGTCTGAAGGACTTCCCCCCTTAACTTTTGTGCAACTCTCCCAGATCTGATGGATGTCAGATCTCCTAGCAACTCCCAAAAATATCTCGTATGTTCATCTCCCACATTCAATAAATATTCCTTCCTTATATATTTTTAGCGCCGAGTCCTCTGAGTTTGAATATTCAAAAGGTTTCGACCCTGAGTTTCACCTTGAGTTGTTCCTTCACTCAAGCTCCTGAAAACTTTTTCTTTTCTTAGAAAGTTTCGACACCTTCTAAGTGGTGTCGATCCTATGCACTCCTTGCAGGGTCTTTTAACATATTTTTGTATACTCAAAGGAGTATATGTGCATACCTTGCACAACCTACGCAACACTTTCCTCTATCTCTCTCGCACTTTGTTCCTTGAGGTATTTATGACCTTTAGCGAACTCCTTGCATCCCTGGAACTTCTGATAAATCTTTGGGATTAGATATTTTGAAGAAAATATCTCTTACACACTCCTTGGGTTCATCTCCTCCATAACTTCTTCAACAATTAAAGAAATTTTTGGCATGATACACTCCTTGCATGAGTCTTCTCAAACCTTTTCTCTTCACCGAGAAACTGTGGAATCTCTGCACTTCAACTGAACAATTGTACACTCCTTGCACTTCCACTGTAAATTCATGTTATCTCTCCTGATCTTCTGATTCTATCTCAACTCGGGCTATGCACTCCTTGCGGGCACTGTGCACTCCTTGCATGAGGAATATTAGAAGAGAAAGAAATGAAAATTACAGAAGCATTAAAGAATTCCACACTTAACCATAAAAAGCATGTCCATACATGAAAGACATATAATCATAAAGACAAAAATAAATATCACATGCACTCAGTGAATTCAAGAACAAAGAACATAAAGAAACATCAAATGTACTCAAATAAATTAGATGAACACAACACCATACATATGGAATCAAATCTCTATGCTTGTATTCATTTAGTAAAATATGTACATGGACTCCTACAACTCTCTGCAACTCTTCCTAAGCTTCAACAACTCTCTCACCGTTAATAACAATAACATTCAATAACAATAACAATATTCATCAAACTCTACAATAACATTCAACAACCTCATTTTGGCATACAATACATATGTTTATACAACGAGAGGCTTCTTGAGCATTCCTACCGACTACCTCAATGTTGTCCTATCATAACTTAAGACACCTATCTACTAATGCCTTATGAAAATAAATGGCCATTACAATAAGATCTGAGCTAATGCTCAACATCTGTACAAATCTTATCTGATATTTAATGTGATTACACTTCAGTGGCCTTGGGTGATTGGTCTTTCCTCAAAACACTAAAAGACCTTTAATACAATGTTTTACAAATATCAAAACAAATGTGCCCTCGAGATCAAAGTTGATTTGAAATGCACATGCTGGTGCTATGTTGTCTTCCACTCGGCCTATTTAATTCTGATGGCGATGCTCCTGCATCAAATCTCATTTTCTACATCAGTGTGATCTATAATCCATCCAATAACCTTATAACAAGGGAGCATTTTGTTCTAGTTTCCACACAATGTAAATAACAATTTCTTATATTTGGGAACACATGGTCATCAATGTGTTTGTAATTTGGATCCACTAGTGGTACACCCTTCTTGATAATATTCTTCCATGAATATTTTAAAAATATCACCTCATCCATGAAAATGAACCAGTCTTGTGTTAGGAGTTGTGTCTTTGAAAAATAGTTTGGCATCCTCTATACATGGCTAAACATGTTCTAAAAATGGTATGATAGGATATGTTGGTACTTCTGGTTAGGATTTCTTTGTCACAATTTTATTCTTCCTTTTTTTTCCACTCTCTGGAGCCACAGGATCCATGTTTGCCAACATTTCAAGAAGCACTAATAAAAAATCAAAGAAAAATCATGTTTACAAATTTAGCTTGATTTGAGAAAGAAAATTTTCCTTCTTGGTTAATACTCTATCTCTATTTGTCAAACCATGGTGGTGGAATTCTTCTCATAGAATCAAATCTCTCTTGATAAATTCAATTGTATAAGTTGACCCAATTTGCATCTTCATATCTAGGCACTAGGAAAGGAACATTTGTAACACCAAGTTCCAACATGCATTTTTTAATGGAAAGAGGTGAAGCACTATACTTTGTTAAACCTTGAAATATATAAGAGAGAATCAACCATAAAACTTTATATATAAACCCTTAAAATCCAAAGATACCAAGACATTAACCATAGACAACACAAGAATATAGAGAGAAGACCCTTCAGGTAGGGTGACACCATCAAATACTCCTTATGGAAGGAATAACTCCACAAACCATGTTCTCTACAATACAATATAATTCAATACATATCTAATACAATTACACTAATGTGTACTTATACTTTTTCATGAGTACCCTGAGGGATCTTATGCCAACTACCCCTTATTATTATATCATTTCATTTTAATTACATAGTAGGCATATTCCTTTATTATGTCCACATTAAATTCATTATCCCCTTTGGTACCTCACTAGGTACCTCATATTATCCTCCCTAGGTACAATACATATACTCTAATATTGGAACATAAAGTATATGAATTTGTGCCACACATGAACTCTTCCATATTGGATGGATGATATTCATAGGGGATGTTTTTAACCTATATGGAAATAGACCTTTATATAGATCAAAGATCCATGTAAAAAATCCTTCAATTATTCAAGTTGACAATGCAAGGAATCACAATTTTACTAATAAACTATATCCACCACGATTTCATTGTAACATATAGATCAATATTTTGTCCAACCAATAGGAAGATGAAGATTATAAAACTCTATTGAAAGTTTCTATCAATAATTACCTCATTTTCATCATTACATAAGTCTCCATCCCTAGATATGAAATACTTGGGTAAATGTAGAGTTTCCGAGATACCCGCACAAAAGATCTAGATAACAATGAAGTATACACAACATGCAATTGTGTGAAGAGAAGAGACAAAAAATGGAGGAAAGAATGAAGGAATTTCTATTAACTGAATTCCACACACAAAAGGTGAATAATTTAAAATAGATATAGGCTACATGAGTAACTAATGCACCATAGTAGTGATCTAGAGAGATATAGACACTCACTGACATACACTGGAGTGAACATCCACCTAGTCCTAGTTAAGTGATTCATGCAATAATTAGTTGTTAAGCCCTAATATTGGCTCATTACCCCTTAATTGGGGCATATTATATTAGTAATTTTATTTTATTTATGTCACCTTTAGGCCATTAGTTGTAATTATACCTCCTAGTCTTCTATATATACCAAGGAGACATTTTCATTTTGAATCATCTTGTACTTGAACATTTAAGTGGGGTAAAAGGAGGTTGTCGCCTCAAAGAGGCTTATTATCTAAAATTCTCTCTTTTTCAAGGTGTTGAGAACTTTTTTTGAGGATTTTCTATTCTATATTGATATTTGGTTCTTAACATATGGTATCAGAGCTCAAGGTCTTGGGGTTTCGCTGCTACATCTGAGACACCTTGGAATTTTCACTATAACGTTTTTTCTACAATGTTTCAGAAGGAACAACTTAGAGGATATTTAGTATATGGATCAAGGTACGTTGGTTTCAAAATTCAGCTCCTGAGGCCATATACTTTCGAAGATACAACCTGTACAAGACAGGGTTCTGGAATCGTCCTGAACT
Source organism: Picea glauca (assembly GCA_000966675.3). Taxonomy (NCBI): domain Eukaryota; kingdom Viridiplantae; phylum Streptophyta; class Pinopsida; order Pinales; family Pinaceae; genus Picea; species Picea glauca. The sequence goes on along the minus strand of JZKD02S1652423.1, from coordinate 694,734 downwards.
GAGTTATTGTGGAATTTTCGCTATAAAAGTTTTTTTGTAACGTTTCAGACCCTGATCTCCAAGGGATATTTACATAAATTAGTAAGGTATTTGTGGTAAAAATTTCATCTTCTGGGTCATCATTAATTTGTAGATACACCCTGTGTAAGATAGGGTATCTGACTAGTCCTATTGACTAGTCTCAAGAAGGTGTTCCAGGTAAAACAATCATAACGTCTTCCTAGAGTATCCAATTTGTGTGAGACTGGTTGCATTGGATTGTGGACAATATGTAGTATTTTTGGTGTGAGTTTCAGAATTTTATATCAATTATTTTGTGCGGGGAACACT
>JZKD02S1652423.1:652163-684789 GCA_000966675.3 Picea glauca | reverse complement strand
GTTGCTAAGCAACCATGTCCTTCATTCCAAGGAGACCTTGAAAATGTGCAAGTTTAAGCTTTGTGAAGATTTTGTTGAATATGTAGATGTTTGTATGGATCTGATTATGTATATGAACCAGTGTGATGTCTACACATATCCACTTTCTATTATTGTAAATAAGAATATCCAAATGAAGTTTGGATGAAACTTTGTCAATTATGTGGTCGTTTCCAAAAAACACTAAAAAAATTCTGATTTTAAAATGCTCATAACTTCACTCCCTAGACTCCATTTCAGATGATTTGTTTATTGAAATTGGGAATTTTTCTGAGAGTAATTCAAATATCCAATTTTTTTCAGCAAATTTGGCTTAGAAAGTGACAAAATTTCATTTGAAGTGCACAACCCATTTTTTGGCTCCTAATATGCATGCATGAGAGTCTCTGCATGTGGCTACTAGGATGCATGAATGGAACAAGAAAATGTGTCTGCATGTGGCTCCTTATTTGCATCGATGATATATTTTGTATGCAGTTCAAAAAACAAATATAAAATGGTGTAGACATCATCTTCAAGGAATGGAACAAAAAGTTGCATAGATACCTGTGTAGAAGGATCTTCAAACTAAGAGGATTGATCTTCCAGTGGATTTTCTACTAGCTCTATCTTGTCAACCTTTTGCATACAATATTCCTAATTCTCAAATAGAACCTCCAATCTTGTCCATAATTAATTTGGAGTTGATTCTTGTGATCCATCATCTACTTGATGGAAAATTTCAGGAGAAACAAACATGCAGATACATCCTATGGCCATATCTTGTCTATTGAGAAAGCCATTTTTCTCATCAAAAGAATCATGATCTACTTCCATTTCCATGGTTATTTGGTATAAGCCTCTACCCCTGAGCTGGTTTAGAATTATTTCCTTCCATTCAAAGTAATTATATGGAGTTAGGATTGTAGATGCGAGAAATTCCATCTTTCCTGCTACTTTGTTCCATCTCATGTACTGACAAAAGAGTGTCGGTAACGATCCTTTGTAGCGGCCTGTGGGTTTTGATGCCATGTAGATTTTTTGAGAAACATGCAAAGAATATCTACCTAATAATGACGCATACACAACATGCAATGTTGTGAAGAGAAGAGACAAAAAATGGAGGAAAGAATGAAAGAATTTCTATTAACTGAATTCTACACACAAAAGGTAAATAATTTACAATAAATATAGGCTACATGACTAACTAATGTACCATAGTAGTTATCTAGAGAGATCTAGACACTCACTTATAGAAATTAGAGTGAAATTACACCTAGTCCTTGTTAATTGATACATGTGCAATCATCAGTTAATCGAGTCACACACGTGGAAGTGAGAGAAACACATGCAATTGTTGGTGACAAAAATGAGGTTTCCATGCATGAGTGACTTCCACTAGTCTAATTGAGTGTAAATGACTCTGAACTGAAGAGGAACGCCCTATTTTGTAGGGGAATATTCTCTATAGAGAATATTCTCATGTAAGGAAGTGTTCTCAACATTGGAGTATCAAACTTAGGAAAATAATTCTAGGTTGGTGTGTAATATCTCCAATAGTAAATACTGTTTCATTCCTGGAGTTGGTTCATTGTAATTATATATTACCTTTGTGAACTACTAATAAAAAATTACTAATGAGTCTGTTACAACCATCATAGTTAAAACAATGAGTTTTGCAATAAATTATAGATCTATTTAGGTTTCTTTGATCTAGGTGGATGTTGGTGTCCATCCACCTCTTCCATTGACTAAACATAGTTCTCCATCATGGAAATTTTTTAATCTATAGTTTTTAAGGTCCTAAACTTCTGGGGTCGTTTAGAGGGGTTAAATAATGCTATTTTGGCCATTCAGGGGCCCTAGGTTGACATGAAATTCCTGGGCTTGCCCAAAATTGTACTTCTCGACAAGATATTTCCAACGATCTACTGTGCACCCCAAACACATATTGCATGGAAGAGTTTCACCCTTTAGAAGTTGACGTATCAACTAGCCACCTCATGGCATGAAATCCTTTTGGTGCTTCTTCTCCTAGGGTTAGGGTTTTGGATATTTAGGATTGTTTCCTCTTAGGGTTTAGTACTTTATGTTAAAATCCCATTTTAATCTTCTTATAATGTTTTCTTGTGAATGACTATAGTTGACACCTCTCTCTTTAGAGATAAGCTACCAACATTCTAGCTAGTTTGTATTCCTTTTCTTTTCATAGTATTTTCCTATTTAATTTATTAATATAATTTTGTTCTCACTCTATTGCTATACTTCCTATAATATTTATGTGTATGTGTTTCCATTCATATTCTTTATTTTCATTTTGTTTTCTATACAATCTAGATCATTTGTATCAATGCAATTTTGTCTTTGTTGTTTCTTAGTGCATGTTCCCGACAATGTCAAGGTATAAAGAGTTGGGTATCAAACTAATTTATATTAGGGAAGAACAATCTCACTAAGCCAAGTAGCCTCCCATGGTAGATGAAAAGAGAGATGACATAGCAGGAGTTCATATCAAGTTATTTCTCAAGGAAGCCCTCACGCGAGAGACAAACAAGATGATGGAAAGTTTTTCCAATATCCTTTGACAACAACCAATGACAATCGAGACACTTTCAACAAGAAACCATTTTAAATTTGTGACACCCTTTAAGGTACAAGTTAACTTTGACATTTCTTTATTTGAATAAAATATAGATGTAGATGCTTTGGAGAAATGGTTAAATCTATTAAAATGTTATTACTCTATTTAAAATATTTTGAACGTTGAAAATATCACTTTTGCACTCCTTAAGACCCTTCCCCATGTAAAATATTGGTGAGAAATTTATTGCGAGAAAGATGATGAATATGGGTCTAAACAATTTAGGACATAAACCACAGGGGAATATTCTATTTATGCCCTCAATGAGGAATTCTATCCTGTTGAAAACTATGATGAATACTACACAAGATGGGAAACTTTATGTCAGGAGAGAGACTAGATAGTGTTAGAGTAAATCGTTATATTCCATACCTTGTGATCATATATGGGTATTAGAGACTTCAATTGACACCTGGTTTTGAAGTACTCAAGTGGCCTACATAGGTACATCCAAATATAGATGGTTTTCTTAGACATCTCCTAACTAGGAGTTCCTTATCAATATGATTTCAAAATCAAGCAAAACTTTAAGTAGATAAATAGAAAAGAGTTTGGATCTACAAATATGCAAGTCGGAAAATTGGTAGAGAAGGGTAACAGGAAGTCAAAGAAAGACAATGCAAAGTGATGTGAGTTCCAAAAGAGCCCCTGGCACAAGATTGATAAATGCAGCTAAGAAAAATCATTATTTTCCTAGCTAAAATAAAAAGAATCAGACTTCATCTTAGACTTTGATTCAAATAAGGATAAGGGAAAGAGGATCATTGACACAAAACCCAGTGCTACCATTAAAAATAAAAATATCCAACTAGAGAGCGAGAGGATCCTAAGGAGGGGGAGTGCCTCTTCCATTCATATAAGTGGGTGAAGGGGAATCCACTACATTTTATTAGTGATAGAGGTAGAAAAAAGAAATTGATCTCGACCGAGTTCATTAAGAGATTTATTTTTTCGACAATGCCACATCCTCAACCATATGTTAATTTATGTAAACCTAGCACCCGACTATTAATTCCAAGAAAAACACATTTATTGAATAATAACACAGCTAGGTTACTTAACCAGTAAAATTAGAGGAAGCATTAAATAGAAACCAAGCACATTTTCACAAGATATTTTGGGAAAACAACCCCTAGAAAAATCCTTGTGTGAAAACCATACCTGTGATGGTTTTATTAAGTAAAATTAGGGTTCCTGTCCTAGGATAATGGCCCTTCTGAGGAAATAAAAATGCAAGCAATATCCTAGCCTATTATCCAGGACCAGTCCTTCGATATTATTGGTTGCTACTTCCCTTGTTTCTCCCTTGCACCCTTTCCTTGGTCCCTACCCTTGCACACTTGAATGCTTACTCACTCTTTGTGTACCATCACTGTTTCTCCTCCTCTCACTTAGGATGCCTTTTATAATATTGAGTTTACCCTAAGTCCAAAACCCTAGATCTCCTAAAGTGATCAACATTTGAGATCAAATCTTACGTTCACTTTAGATCTAACGGCTAGGAATTGATTTAATTATTAATGCCAAATACTTAGGCATTTAATTAAATTAAACTCACTTTATCACAAAAGTACATTCAATCGATAAAGTGAATCTTCTAAGGTTTTGAGAGACATTCAAGATGAGTTCCATGTGATAGACACAAGCCAATGTGGAAGTACCTATCCGATGCTACACACATCAACACTCCCTCTTAGAATGGAAGGTACTTCCACCACCCGAAGGTGGATATATTTTTACTATTAGATCTTCTACCATGGCTTCTCTCCAATCCACCTGATTGGATGCTCCCTCTGAAGAGAAATATATGACTGCCATCTCACTCATACCCTTCTCTAAATAATTTAATTGGCTTCTCGGATCCCTACCTGGTACCTGCTGCCCATTGTCCGGACACACTACCTGCTACTAGGACCTGCTCTCCACTACCCGTTTTTTTCTGCATGCTACTTGGAATTTTCTGGAGTTGCTTGAACCCTTTCTGGGCATTGCTCAACTATATTAGATTTCTTCTCGGGGCACCTGTTCACTTCCTGAGGCACTTTCCCACTACTCAGGACACCTACACACTTACCGAGGGATTCACGGACCTCCCTAGGTTGATCTGGGCTTCCCGACCCCTACACTCTTGGTGACTGCTTCACACTATCGATGATTCCATAGATGGTTTTAGGGGCTAAATTTTGCAAATGGGCTAATTTTCCATGGTTTTTCCCAAAAAAGATTCATTAATTTTCATTTTTTCTAAAAACGATTCATCCAAATTCCATAGAATAAAATTATTTTACCTTAAAAATCACCAAAATTTTATAAAAAATATATAAAATCCTTAGAAATTTGAATATTTTTACAAATCTATCACCAAACATTTAACATGTTTCATATTAAGGACTAGTAATATTAGCCCATGTTTCTACATTTTAATATAAATTTTCATCCTTAAAATCATCCTTGTCGACAACTACACTCTTTGGAAACTTCCTTTGGTTGGCTAGTGGATGGCCTTGCTGGTCGACCCCTTTGATTACCTATGCGTCCTATTCACCTTTTATTTTCCCAAAACTCAATCCCACGTCCCTTGCATCCTATGGCTTCTTATCTTCATTAGTATGCACTCACACTTCTTTCCAGGTGCTTGCATAAACAAATACTTGATTTTTATTTCTCGAGTGGCTATCCATCCCTCGTTTTACTTAGCTAAAGACTAATGGGTACTCCTGGTGGCTTCTAGCTGCACCCATCACCTTCATTGACCCTTACCTCATCTTCACCTCCATGGGGATGATTTGGTCCAACACTTTTGGCAGCTCGAACCTCTACACCACTTGGTTGTTGACTGTGCCACTTCTCTCTAGTTGACAATTCATCCCACTTATAATCCTATGTGGCTACACTTTTTGCTGGTGACTCTCTTGTTACCTTGCTACACAAACCACCTCATCCAGATTCCTTAGCCTGTCTCTCTCATATTCTGGCCCATGGAATCTTTAAACAATGGCCACATGAATATCTTCCTTAGCAACAATCAAACAACCTGATATCACAATGGATCTTCTACAACTTGAAATATGTATGTTGTACGGTGTTGTACTTTGTATGGTGCTATACGGTGTTGTACGACTTTTCCCTCTCTTTTTTTTTAATTTAACCTCGCATCTTGTCTGCAATATTTTTTTTCTCGTAGACCAATTAAATTTTTTCTCGTTGTAAATCACGTCTTGTACAATACAATTTATTGTTTTAGAGTCTCAACTCTGATACCATGTTTATTCATATAAACCTAGCACTCGACTATTAATTCTGAAAAAATAACATTTATTTAATAATAGAAAAACTATGTTACTTAACCTTTAAAAGTCAACGAAATCATTAAATGGAAACTAAACACATTTGCACAATACATTTTGGGTAAACAACCCATGGAAAGACCCTTGTGGGAAAACTAGATCTGTGATGATTTTATTAAATAAAATCAAGGATCATGTCTTGGGATAATATCCCTTATGAGGAAATACAAATGTAACAAACAGGCTAGCCTATTACCTAAGATCAGTCCTTCAATATTATTGTCTACTATTTCCCTTGCTACCCCCTCCCGAGGAATGATTTTAAGGATGGAACTTTATTTTAAAATGAAGAAACCTTGGCGAATCTTACTAATTCTTCATATGTGAACTAGAAAATGTTTGGTGATATTTTTGTAAAAATATTCAAATTTCTAAGGATTTTATATAGTTTGTATACAATTTTGGTGATTTTCAAGGTAAAATGATTTTATCCTATAGAATTTGGGTGAATGATTTTTATAATAAAGAATATTTTTTTGGGAACAACAATGCAAAATTATCCCATGAGAAAAATTTATCCCCTAAAATCATCCATGCCCCTCACACCCTTTCCTCGGCCCCTGCCCTTGCACACCTGAATGTTTACTCACTCTTTGTGTACCAACACTGTGTCTTCTCCTCTCACTTAGGATTCCTTTTACAATCTTGAGTTTAACCTAAGTACAAAACCCTAGATCTTATAAAGTGATCAATGACAGATCTATTCTCACATTCACTTTAGATCTAATGGACATGACTTAATTTAATTACTAAATCCAAATGCTTAGGAATATAATTAAATTAAACTCACTTTATGACTAAATTACATTCACTTAATAAAGTGAATCTTCTAAGGTTCTAAGAGGAATTGAGGATGACTTCCCTATGCTAGACACAGGCCAACGTGGAAGTAAATATCTAATGATACAAAAATCAACACCATACACCATGGATTGGTTGATCTAGGGATGAGACCGCTCCCTCAACCAACAATGTTTCCTTTCCTATGGCATCAATCCCTTCAAAGATGAGGTAATTTGTGATGTTTCCCACTTGAATTTTATGATGTTATTTTAAGACAACTCTGTATGTGGAAATTCCAATCTATTTATGAGTCCATACCACATTCTATCATTGTTACTTTGGGAGGCCATATCGATAGGGTAATATAGGTAGTATCATCTACTGTAGTTTCCTTGATCTTGACAAAGCAGTTCCGAAAGGTAATCTCTCAGATCATAATTTTTTTGCTCTTCATGGTTTGGTTGGAAGGTAAATATAAAGACACTGAAACTCCCACCACCTCAACACAATATAAGTAGGTGGACATGATTGTAGAGGAATACTGAGATATCTTCACTTCACCTATGAGGGTGCCACTTTAATACTAGGTCAAACATTCAATTGGATTGATACCCCATTATCCTTTAGCCAATGGACCAATATACAAATGCTCTCTTATGGATAATGGGGAAATAAAATGCCAAATTCATGAGCTTATCCAAAAGGGCCAGATTCGACCAAGATCCTTGCCTTGTGGGAGCCCAATTATATTGGTGCAGAAGAAGGATGGGATATGGTAACTTTGTATTGATTACATATCCCTACAAAAAATCACTATTAAGAATTGATACCCGATCCCTTAGATTGATGATCTTCTTAATCAACATAAGGGTGCCAAGTCATTTACTAATATTGATATGAAGTTGGGATAACACCAGGTCTCAATTGGAAAAACTAATGTATGGAAGACTTCCTTGAAGTCTAAAGAAGGCCTTTTTGAGTGGTTGGTCTTGCATTTTGGCTTGACTAATGCTTTGGAAACATTCGTGACGATGATGGATGGTATGTTTCTACCATTCAAAACCATTTTGTGGTCATGTATTTGGATGACATCCTCATCTTTAGTATAACTTGGACAAAAAATTTATAGCACATTCAATATATCCTAAGAACTCTATGAAAACAAAAGTTATATGACAATTTGAACAAATTCTCATTTGGAATGAAGAAAATCTGGTATCTAGTATACATTGTGGATGAACATGGGGTGCATGCGTACCCATTCAAGATCTAATTCATTCTCAATTGTCCAAATATGATGACTCTAACAAAGCTCCATAGCTTCTTGGCCCTTGTGAACTTCTACCATAGGTTCATATTGGGTTTCTATTATATCACTTGGATCTTAAGACAAGTGGCCAAGGGTGGAGCTAAAGCCAATTTTTCCTGATCTAAGTCACAACATAAAGAATTCGAAGATTTTAAACACTGCCTATTCTCGACGCTAGTCCTCACTTTGCCATAAATGAAACAACCTTTCAAGATTGAGACAAATTCCTATGACTATGATATCGATGCAATCCTCACTCAACATGGACATCCAATGCCCTATCATAGTGAGACACTCTCTGAAATTGTTCGTAGGTATCCCACCTATGACAAGGAGATGTAATCCATTGTGCAAGTATGTCAAAAGTGGAAGCATTATATTCTTGTAAAGGAAATAGTCATCCACCCTAGTAACAAACCTCTACAATTCATGTAGACACGAGGAAATTTATAGAATGAACACCATCATAAGTGGTCCATGTACTTGTAATAAGTCCACTTGAACATTGAGTACAAGAAGGGAAACATAAATCTTTTTGTATACTACCTTAGTTGTCCCCAAATTTTGGTGCTAACTATGGTTATTAACTCCTATTGGAATGAGACCTTTGGCTTTCCCCAACTGTATGGAAATAACTCTAAATTCAATACTACAAATCATACACTAGGTTGAGATAATAAATTTCTATACTTTCACCTCTAGGATGCACTTTTTTTTCTGTTTGGTCCATCTTTGTGTTCCTTCAAGAAAGTTGCAAACCCAATTTGGGAGGCACATTATAGTTGAGTGGCAGGGAAATTCATTGTGGAGAGCATAGTATCATTTTTTCATAATTATTTCTACTGGCCAGAACTACGACATGATGTTAGCAAGTCTATCAGATCGTGCACTGCTTGTGCCATTGTTAAACCTAGCATTAGGAAGAAGGGGCTATACACTCCTCTACCTACCCCAAACAAGCCTTGGGATTCAGTCTCCATGGATTACATGTTAGTTTTTCCATCAACCAATCATGGTTAATATTGTGTCTTTGTGGTTGTTGATCTATTATCTAATATGTCCATTTTGGCACCATGTAAGAAGAGTATAACAACATAAAACATTGTTAAGATCTTTGAGCATGTTTGGGTTCATTTTAGGCTACCATGGGCCATTATTTCAGATACATATAATAGGTTCCTTAGTACCTTCTAGTCCATCCTTTGGTCTCTGATGGACACCAAGATGACCAAATCAAGTACCTTCCACCCCCAAATAGATGGGAAAACATAAGTGATCAATAGGATGATTGTGCATATTCTGCACATGTACAACTCCAAGAATCCATGTACATGAGATGAGATCCTTTCATATGTTCAACATATCTACAACATATCCATCCACATATCTATTTTCTATAGCCCTTTTCAGGTGTTCTTGGGGTTCCAACGAATGGCCCCCATTGATGTAACTTTTCCCATTTCATATTCAAAAGAAGAGTGCTACCCTGATCAAACCGAGGTAGATAAATAATCCAAATTTAATTGAGTAGATATCACACATCCAACAATAGGGTCATGATATCCCACATAAATCCAATGCCAAGTACAAGCATCAACATGACCAACATCGAGTTCCACACAAGTTTTAGATTGGTCATAAGGTGCGGTTGCATTTGCAAAAAGAGAACCTAACACCCCCCCATAGGAAAATCATACCACTTTGATATGGGGCTTATATAATAATGAAGGATGTGGGTGAGAAGGATTTTGAATTAAGTATTCCCCTTTTCCTTGGCTTGCACCCAAAATTTAATGTGGAGTTGCTTCGACCATATTTTCCCCCCTTATTGGACACCTTGGAGGTGGTTGAGCATTTGGCCCCTACATAAATCAATCTGGACTACATTGAGTAGGATTCAATGGATCATATCATGGAAACTAATACAAAGGGAACCCACTAATATAATTTACAACTCTATCGGGTTGCCAAAGAAGGACAACTTCTTCACCAAGGAAAGTGTCTCACTAGGATTCAAATTCAACAAACGTTTCCCCATCTAATGAGGGAACTTGATGCAATGGGGACCATTTATTTCTAGGGGGGTTTGAATGATCTAGGTGGACATCATTGGTCACCCACCTTTTCCACTAACTCAACAAAGTTCTCCATCTAGGTATTTTTTATCTACATTTTTTCATGTCTTAAACTTCTGAGGATATTTTGAGGCCTTAAACGATGTTTTTTGGTCATTCAGAGGCCCGAGGTTTCCTTTGAATATCCAATCTTTCCAAAAAATTTACTTATTTTTTATATATTTCCAACAAGCTACTATGCACCCCAAATGGAGATTTTATGCAAACTTTGTGCCCCTAAGAAGTTGATGTATCAATTAGCCACCTAAGGGCCTACATTCCTTTTGGCACTTCATCTCCTAAGGTCAGGGTTTTGGATATTTAGTTTTTTTTCCTCTTAGGGTTTATTACTTTATGTTAAAATTCCATTTTTATCCTCTTACAATTTCTTCTTGCAAATGAGCATAATCGACACCTCTCTCTTCATAGATAAGCTACCACCATTCTAGATAGTTTGTATTAATTTGCACCCTGCAATATTTCTCTACGTGTGTTTCCATTCATATTATTTCCTTTCATTCTATTCTATATAAAATCCATACCATTCTTTCACCTCTATGATCCCATTGACTTGATGGATGTATGAATAAAATGTTGTCGAGTTTAATCACTTTTCTTCTCTTCTATTTTTTCTTTATATTTTCCCTCACTATTTTTCTTTTTCTTCCCCATATGTGTAACTTTGATTAAGAACTCATAGCCCTCAATAAATATGAAAAATATCACCAAATAAAAAATAACAAAACACTGAAAAAAAAACATAATACCTTGAATGTGAAAAGGATTTTTCTTAGGACTAGGCTAACGATTATCTGAAATAAGGTGTAATAGGTTAAATTATTTGATGAAAATACTAATCACTATTAAGAGTCTAATCAATTTGATTATGAGTTTCATGGTAGTTCCACGTTTAAATTATGATCAATTTTGAAGATTAAGTGGTAATTGTAATTTTTTTTTCTTTTTCTCTTGGCATGGAAAATGGCTAGAAAGCCAAGTGGATCATAAAAAAAGAAAAAATCCGTTAACCTAGATACTTTTTTCACTATTCTTTATGTCTAATATTATTCGATATAAATCCAAACAAAAAAAAGAGAAAGGAAAAATATCAATATTATGTAAATGAGGAACTTAATAATAAGCTTTACATAATATCAATAATCCAGATTATAAGTACAATAAAATAGATCTTCAATATTTGTACCATATATATATACTTGAATACAAAACAATAATATAGATACTTGAATAAAAATAATAGTATGATTCATACAAATCAAAAAAAACATTTCTCCAAAATGTGTGAAAATCTATTTGATAGGAGATAATTTATTCATATGTTTTCCAAATGGTGTTTCTTCATAGATAGGGAAGTTTATTGAAAACCAATAAATAAACCAAAAAAGAAACAAACCAGAAAGGAAACGAATAAGAATATTATTACAAATTATGGCCATACTATTGAGAAATTCCAGGTCACTTTAATATTATAATGATTGGTAGCCCCTATTTTCTAGTGGATCAGGACATCTTTCTTTCAAGGAGGAAATGGGGATTCAAATTCCACTAGGGGTACCATGAAATAGTATATAGATTCATTTGGTATCTTGACATAAATAATTTCAATCAACTTATTTTTCCTAGGTCAATTCCTAAGTGGTTAATGATGATGAATTGCAAATCCATTGGTAATATGGCTACGTTGGTTTAAATATATCTCGACCCAACCAATATCATCAATACCAATCTACTGGTATGATTCGATTCATCCCTATAATGGATGAAAATATAGTTTTTTTTAATGGACCTTGATATTTGTATCTATTTATATCATATGTATATGTGCCCAATTCCATATGATTTGATACTTTCAAATATGAAAGAGAAGAATAATATATTTCATCAACCTATAAATCTCGTAATATATACAATCTATTTAGCACCTACCATAGGATAAATATAATCAAATAGTAGGTGAACTATACTATATTGATATTGTAGTTCAATTGGTTAGAGTACTACCCTATCAAGACTGAAGTTGCACGTTTGAGCCCTGATAGTCATGATCCAATAAGTTAATCAATTTAGATCATGTAAGTAAATATTGTTGCATTTTTGTTTTGTACAATTCCTTTCATTTCTTATTGTTTTTCTGCTTATCACTTACATAAAAAGAATCATTGAAAGTTGTGGAAGCAATTGATTTTTATGAAAATCAAGTGATTATTGTTCACTAAATAGATCCAAATAACCTAGATCATAAGTATAAAATAGGTTATGGGGTATATTATATTACAACATCACAAGGTAGGGTGGGATCTATAATATTACAAGAATAAAGGGTAAGGTGGAATGTATTATATTAGAATAATACAAGGTAGGGATTTTTTTTGAATTTCTTTTGAAAAGAAAACATAGTATGAAGGAAAATACTATATAAACCTTTTTTTTTACTTCTTCTTCTTCTACATACATATATGGATAAATGGATCTTAATAGTACTATCCATATATGGTAAATGTAGGATGAAGTACCAAAGAATACCATAAAATAGTGGAGCTGATCACCTTCTTCATGACCCTGGAAAAATAGATCCAATGTAGACATACATGCTTCTGAATGTACTCGTGGATTGTTTAGGATCAAAGTTGAAAATAATTTTTTAATATGAACATAATTTTCTAGTACATATTGGAACTTGAAATGGTATAAGAAAAATAAAAGGGATCTATGAATTATGTCCCATATTTTTATGAGAACTGAATTCATATCAAATCTGATCAATTCAAAACTATCTAGTAAAATAATGACTATTTATTTATATTCTTGCTAAGAAAGAGAAGAGAGATTGTTCTTCAGTGGAAGAAATGAGATTATCGATTCATTCTAGAAAATAAATAATTCATTAAAGCCTATTAAGGAAAATTATATTTTTCATAAGAAAATGATAATGATAATGGATTATGCATATCCCTTATGGGGATAAAGAAGAAATAATTCCATGGAAAGAGTCTTTCAATTTGGAATGAGGATACAATATTATTGGATCCTTATGGAACAAGAGATATTATCATGCATGATCTAGAAGGAACACAATAATTTATTCTTAATCATTACCATTATAGTCCACTTCTCCCCCATACTATGAATGGAAGGGAAAATGTAACAACTACCATTAAAGTATCCCAAGTTATACCGAATATATCCATACATATCATTTTCTCAAAAAACAATAATGATTTCATCATTGAGATGCTAAGGGAAATATTAAAGATAGTGCAAAGTTGAAGTTGAAATGGTTCAACTTTTCATTCTAAACATTATTGACATTTGAACTGATATGAGAGATCAATAAATCTATTTGTTCATTGACCAACTTGTTACTATATCTAACTCTCGTACATTCACAATGGAATCAAGATCAAATGCACATAACTCACTATTTATATTGCTAATGTGTACCAATATGTCTCAATAGGTTCTATAATGGAAATAAAGAATTTTGCTTCCATTTACTTACCTCAACAAGGTGACACCCAAATTTGAATTGGGGATGGAGTATCTACATTCCTCTACCTTAGCGCCTGGCTATGTCAATGAGATATGAGAATGCCATGGATAGATTGAATCATTCTTCCTTTAAAATCATTCATCCATCCTTTACGTATAGTATTAGATGTATGCTAAATTCAACCATAAAGGAAATGGATCTAATTTTTTCTATGTATTTTGATCTTAATATTTTCATCAGGAAATTTCTAAGCGATGATAACATTTAAGAATGATTTTATCCATTCATTCATAGCTCCATTTCATGTGGTTGGATGAAAGTATCAAAGTGCCCATTATATTCCTTATTATTTTTTTTTAATTACATTTGGAAGTATATCTAGACACGAGTAACATTTCACGGGATAAATCATGTTTATTGGATTGATCCATATAGATCAATCAAGAATAATTGAATATATATTTTTTTTTACAGATGGGAAACTTGCAATGTGATTATATGAAATTTTGGGAGCATTTACAATCCCCAAATTCAGTAAGATATAATTTTGAAGGATACAAAGGTGTCATAAAGAAGAAATCTATTTCAACCCACAAGTTTTAACTTTTGTGTTAAACATTGAGGAAACGCTTGAGTTCAAATGCTAAAATTTCCAAGTCAACATTGGCCAAATTGCACTTAGACACACATCTTGTTTTCTTCAAGTTTTTATGGAAAATTTTAGAGATCCAAAGTATGATTCATTGTTTCCACATCTCAATAAGAATGAAAACTTATTTACATATTTTAAAGTTAGTCTTGTTGCTTGTTACAAGAAAGATTATTTGCATATGAAAACTTTATCGAAGAAAATTCGAGTCCTCTCTTTAAATGAAAATTCCAATCCTCTCTTTATTTTCAAAATTCTTGAAAGGTCGCATTTTCTATTATTTTCAAAATTCTTCAGTTGCCAAATGATGAAATTTGTGAGAATTTGATTTTATTTAGTTTCTTGATTTGATTTTATTAATTTTATTTGTGAAAAAATATAATACAATGTAGTAGTCTAAGTGCTCTATGTTTTGGTCTTTTTTGGGGATAAATATGCAAAATAATGGTGAAGGAAAAGCATGTGACATTGTTGGATTTAGATGAATTAAACATGGTGTTGTTACCATGAACAAATTCCAAGCCCACTTACTATTGTTGTTATCATGAAATTGAAACTCCTCAAATTAACACTAATGTTCAAACGAATGAGAGATAACAATATAAAGAATTCAATGTTAAGGTCTTGCACTTAGATAAGGCAATAACCAAGGCATAATTATTTATGTGTGAATATGTAATAAAATCCTTGGTTGAGAATGTTGATATTACAAGTGAAATAATGAGGGTATGAAATGGGAACATAATTATGTGGTTGAGAATGGTGATATAACCAGTCAAACAACAAGGGCATGAAATGGGAACATAATTATGTGGTTCATTGCTAATATCCTACAAATAATGTATAAATTCATGTCTCACGCCATATCAATAAGCTCTAGGTGGTTGGAGGAATATCGTGAGGTTCACAATGTACATGACATAGTAAAAAAATGGTGTATCACAACAAAACCATTATGATATACCTAACTAAAGTATACTTTGTGCATAATTTACAAGTGGAATTCCATGACCCAATAATTCTTCTGAAGTTCTTGTATGGGGGATCGAACACCAAGCACATATGATGAGCTAGCTAACAAGACAACCAATGTAACACTTAGGCTATCTAGTGTCAAAACTAAGGTGGAGAATGTTGTAAATGTGCATAGTGGGATGTTGAGTGAAATTTTCACTGAGTTCAAATTGTATACATAAAATATGATAAACTTGATATTGGTTGAATTTATTTTTGTCATTAAAAAAAAAAAAAAAAAAAAAACTAATTTTATGAGAGAGAATAGAAAGGGGAAAGAGAGAAACCCAGGAGTCACTTCGAAAACTAAAGGTCACTTGGGAAGTGAAAATCCATTTGAAGGTCAAGAATCACCCTATTTGTAGAAAGGGATATATTTTCCTCATTTGTGGGTTTCTTTTCCTCTACCATGTAAATTATCTTCTATTGAATAATGAGGCTATATTTAGGAAATGTTTCTACACTCTTGAGATCTAGGCTTGGTTGTTGACTATTCTGTCCTCTCCTAGCTCTCTTGGTGCTCGTGAGGATGGACAATGTTGCTTGTGAATGTTGAGGATTATGGAATATCTAATGCATGAGCATCAACTGGTCTTTTGAAATTGACCCTAAGGGTCACAAACATTTACCAAGGAAGTTGGTTTCCTAATTTATATTTTCATTTGTAATAGTGTACAAAGTACTTCTAGAATATATCTCCGTTTGATTAGTTTTGGTAGGTGTCATATTTTTGTTACGTTCTAGGAACATAATTTGCATATTTGGAATTGGTTGAGATAGATCAATTGATTTTGTTTTTGTGGGATACCTAATATCTCTAAGATATATTGAGTATTTTGTAATGAATAGAGGTTAGCAAGTGTCGAGAGTGTGATAGGGTGCAGTGCGAATAGGTATGAGAGACCAAGAAAATGAATTGTGCATATTATTGTTATATATTTCATTCCTTTCAGATACTAAGAATTTCATAATTGTGTAATCTATGTGTCTATAATTGGATACCATCGGGAAATTTCTTGTCATATTGCAGAATATTTAGATCAGAGTTGCAGGATAAACATTGAGTCACATGGTAAAATTTTTATATTCCATGCGAGGTTTTCACAACTGAATGAACCCCACTGAAAATTATGTGTTTTTTGTTTTTATTCAAACGAACGGTCGAGATTAGATCTGGGATAAATATTTTCTAGATCAATGACTCACAATCCTCTATTGGGACCCTTTGTATTCGTATATCGAATCCCCAACCATCAGAGAACATGTGAGTTACAAGTACCTCAACACCTTGATACTTCGATGATGATATGACCATCCATCAGAAAGGAAAGATCAACAATTGAAATAAATTGCTAGTCAAATCCCTGTTGGTTTCAGACTCACCATATCAGAGTCTCTTGTTATGTATGACTCCGAACCCTTTGTAATTTGGACTCTAACTAAGATTTCTAACTATCAAAACCTATCCACATTGGATCACTCCTACGCATCAGAATCTGATCCATAAGAACACTAGAACTTGAGACATTCTGATCAGATGACACTCCAATATGTTAGCAAGTGTTTCTAAACCGCAGTCTTGTGAAGGAATAACACTTGGTCCAATGCTTCTGGTTCAATAATTGGATACTATTGGTACATAAACATGATTCAATTAGATACATGATTTTATCGAAGGGAAGCAAGTGCTTAAAGGTTCTAACAAATTTGTTTGAAACTCTATTCTAAGGAATTTGACCCAGTAGGTCATCATTTGTGGTATCATAGCAGAATAATTGTATCTAAAGGAAACATGCTGCCGAGACGAGGAGGATGAGAGAGAAATGTAGCAACTGAGGAGTTTTGATTGGAGCTGAAGCACATTCAGGTGAGGATGGAAGTTGTGGAGAGAACTGAGAGAAGGGAACCTGATATAGGGGATGTTAGTGAGAATGAATATAGAAGCTCTAATGAGGGAAAAAAATAATCTCTAGGAGGAGAAACAATAGAGGAGAAACTGTTGAGATTGGTGACAAAGGTTGGAGCCCGACAAAATATGGAAGTGCTCGTGTATGAGGGTAACTTGAATGTGGATGAATTACTTGATCAAATCAATAAAATGGATACGTAATTTTTCTATGAAGAGGTGGATGAAGAAAATAAATTCAAACATGCAGTGACAAGATTAAAAGGACTTGCAACATTAAGATGGGATGAGTTGAAGAAAGACAGGAGAAGGAAAGGAAAGGATAAAATCAAAAGTTGGGATAGGATAGTGGAAAAATTTAAAAGTAAATGTATTCCTAAGGACTACCAATCAAATATGTTTAGGAAATTGGATAACCTAAGATAAAAATCCATGACAGTGAAGGAATACAGTGAAGAATTCTATAGGATAAATATTAGGGAAGGCTATATAGAAGAAGATGTAGAAAACATTTCCATATATATAAATGGACTAAGGTATGATATTCAAGATGAGATCAATATTTTGTCCCTGAGAACAATGGAAGATTATTACCAAGAATCCCTAAAGGAAGAATAAAAATTGGCTAGGAAGCAGATCCAAAAGAGAAGAGGAAGGAGTACAACAAGAGGAAAGGGATCATCCAATAGAGGAAGACTTCAGGCTTCAAAGGAAGAAGAAAAATATTCTAGTAGTCAGTCACCTAGAGGAGGATAGTGAAGAGGTAGTAGACTATTCTCAAGAGGTAGAGGAAGAGGTAGATGCATCCTGTGTTATACTCGTAGAAAAATAGTACATATGTCTTGGGATTGTCTTGAGAATAAGAAAACAAACCAAAGAGGAGCTCATATTACAGAGGATAAATAAGAGACAGTAAATGCAAAGGTAAAAAAATAAAATCCTGATATGGGTGAATCATTGATGTTGAAAAGAGTTTTAATAAAAGAAGAGAAGGAAACTCATGAGCCATCATACAGGAAATTTTTATGTAGAACCATGTGCAAATCAAGAGGGAAATGTTTCAAAATGGTCATTTATAGTGGCATAAAAAACAATCTAGTTTCTACAGAGATGATGGAGAAATTGGGATTGTAGAGGATGACACATACTAC
The DNA here is from genome assembly GCA_000966675.3 of Picea glauca. Taxonomy (NCBI): domain Eukaryota; kingdom Viridiplantae; phylum Streptophyta; class Pinopsida; order Pinales; family Pinaceae; genus Picea; species Picea glauca. Next base: position 666,346 of record JZKD02S1652423.1, on the reverse strand, counting down.
TCCATATAAAGTGTCTTGGTTTCAGAAGGGACATTAGTGTAACAACCCAAATTGATTAATTTTTATCCTAATTTTTAAATTTGAATTTAATTAATTATTAAAATATAGTAAATGAGTCTTTTATTATTTTATTATTAAAAGTGGGTGAAGTAATTAATGGGGGGATAAGGTTGTTGGGGAATTAATGGGAGGATAAGGTTGTTGGGGGATTAATGAGGGGGACTTGAGAGAGGAGTATAAGAGAGGAGGGGAGCACTTGGAAGAGGATCTCTCATTTTTATTTTGGTTAGAAAATGTTTGAAAGATAGAGGGAGAAGGTGGAGGGAAAAACAGTTTTGGGACTGCATCTATATTTCTGGTTTTACTGGCATCTTTCTTGAGGACTTTCACAGGGGTAACCTATTGCTGGGAATTTTGGGCTTGGGGGCCAGGAAATCGTAAGGAATCATGGAGCTAGGGAGCCGGATAGGTTGTTCCTAGCTAGATGGGAGGTTAGTTAGTTTTGGGCAGAGCTTCGGGCAGAGTTTGATAACAACATCAACCGAACAACATCAGGTTGAGGTAGATATGATTTATTATCATCATTATTATTATGTTGTTCATTATTTATATATTGTTCATAAAAATTATGCTGAATATGTGGTTTAATATCATGATGCCCATAAATTTTAATTCTGTTGAACATGGTTATATGTTGAATAATGAATTGTAAAGAAGTTAGGATAGCATTTCTCTAATTTAACTTATGTTTTATAAGGCTCTGTTGGAAGAGACCTTACACATGGTATCAGATCCCGGTTTCAAAACCGATGTAGGAGCATCGCCCACATCAAGCGAGCGCGGGGGAAAGCGCCACACATTTTGAGCGTATGTTAAATTGTTTAAAAAAACTTTTGAAGAGTGGATGCGCCAAACTTAAATGTGATAGTTAAGGAGAGGTGTACTTATGCATTGTATAGGACCTTGAGCGATCCGCTCTCCTCCATAGTAGGTAGGAGGCATTTATGTAAGTAGGTAGAATTGAATATTAGATTAGACTGTTTTAGAAGAAGTGGAGGGAAAACTGATATAGACACCCTCATTGTGCATTGTAACATAATTCTGGATAGTTGGAAGCATTGGAGCATAGAGAGAAGCAGAGAGCTGTGTAGAAACCCCATGTACAATTATTTGGATTAATAGAAGAAGTTGATTCAAGTTCATGGTGTTGTGTCTGTTCTCTGTGTATGTGTGTTGAATTCTATGCTCATGAGTATTTACTTCCTATTATGCATTTGTTGTTATCCTGTGTATATGATTTCATGTGTTGAGTGGTTGAAATATGAGAAAGGAAGTAGAAGAAATGAGTTTCAATTGTTTCTCTATCTGAGCAAGGATTCCTGCAAGGAGTGCAGTTGAAGTCGTCCGCAAGGAGTGCATTGACAGAAGGCTCAGATAGTTTAACTCTTATTCTCGTTCACCTAGAAGTGAAATTGGGTTATAGGAGACATGCAAGGAGTGTGAAGGCTAAGGAAAGTCTCATTTGTGAATCTGAGTGAAGCATTGAAGGACTGCTGCTGCAGGTGTGTGCAGAGTCGAAAGAACTCAACACTTGGAAGTGTTCAAGGATTGCCGCAAGGATTGCACGCAAGGGTCTTCTCGAAGACTCAGAATTGTGTGAAGCTTATGAAGGAAAAGGATTCAAATCTTGTCGAAGAGAAGCACAGGGAGTCTGTGTCGTGGGAGTGTTTGAACAGGCGCTGCAAAGTTACGCTCAGGAGGATCAGTTTTCACAGAGGAATACTGGGTTCACCCATAGAAGAAATCCAAGAGGAGGAGATTGACGGTTAGGATCTTGTGGAGAAAGATTTGCAAAATCTCGTTATCCATTGGATCTGCCAAAGGAGCGAGGAGGTTACGGCCGCGTTCGGAGTTCAAGATCCAGGGATTGTGAGTCGTCAGATATTGAGCAGATAACCGTTAGTCGTTGGATCTAACAGAAGTTACGTGAGGGTTAAGCTTGTGAACAGGAGGAGAAATCCCGAAAGGAGGGTTGGCTCATCGGGGTTTGACATATAAGGAAATCGGGAGTCACGAGGATGAGTGATCGGGAACTTTCATAGTGAAAATCCTGAAATCAATTTAAATCGTCCGTTAGTGGAGACGTGTGGCAATCATCGAGAGCCCATCGGCATTTCGACGACCGGGGTTCTAAGTTGACAAAGGAATTGTGTCATCGGGGAATCTAAAGTCTCGAAATCCCGAGGTTGAATCAGGACTGCCCATCTTGAGGGGACACGTGGAGAAGGTCTAAGATCTCAGGAAAAGTCCCGAAAGAGGAGAATCCATCGGAGTTTCAGTATTCGACAAATCGGAGGTTCTAAGGGCAAAGGATCGGGGAATCCATTGTGAAAATCCCGATACGGTCGGAACCGTCCATCTGTCAGACAAGTGGTATAATTTGGGGCCGTCGGCATATCGGAAGTCTCGAGATCAAGGGTTCGAGGCCTGTTGAATCCTGAAACCACAAGAAAACCATAGCCGTGGATCTCGGGAGGGACATGTGTTGCGATCATCCAACATCGGAGATCCAGACACCGGAGATTGTACAGGTAAGTGTTTTGGCTTTGAAGATCGACGAAACTCGAGGGTCCATCTAAACCGTTCATACACTTGGGATGTGTGTCAAAAACCCGAAGAGAGTCGGGATATCAGTATTCATGTGGATAGGAGATCGGGGAAGTTCATAGTGAAAACCCCGATATAATCTAGACCATCCGTTTGGGGAGATAGGTGTCAGAAATCCGAAGAGAGTCGGGATATTCGACATCGGAAAATCGGAGTTCTCGAGGTCATGAAAGCTGGGACATCAGAAGTCTTGAAACCCCGAGAGTTAACCAGGACTGTCCATCGGTGGAGGATGTGTGGCAACAATCGGGAGCCATCAGGGAAAGTCCTTAAAAGGAAGTCGTTTATCGGCATTTGGGTCATCGAGATATCAGGGATCCTGGTGACAAGGTGTTTATGCATTTTGGAATCATGAAGCTCAAAACCTCGATAAGGAGGAAAGCCTGTTGTGTGAGGGCCAACTGTCAGCATAGTGGAGAATCGAGATTCGAGGGATCGTGAATCCTAAGGACGGGTGTATTTTGACATTGGAAAGTCTGAAACCCTGATGGGAGGCATGACTGCGGTCATATAGAGGAGAGCACGTGGACCAGGAGTCTAGCCTGGAGGGCTAACGAAAATTGGAGCGAATCGGGATTTTGAAAAAACCCCGATGAGAATGAATATAAGGCTGTGGTCTTATGGAAGGCGGTCTTGTGGACTAAAGGCTTAGCCCAGGAGGCTAAGGCAGCAGGGGATCATATCGGGGATCAGGGATCCATAAAACAAGTTGTTTGGACATCGCAAGTGCCAAACTCCCGATAGGAGGAACCCCGATAACAAAGTGAAAGGCTAGCATTGATTTAGAAGAAAGGGAGAACCCGTGAGAGAGTTACTGTGGGTGAAAATTTCCCGATAGGGAAATAGAAGAACCTTTCAGTTCTTCGGGCGAGGAAGGAAGAAAGATCCTGTGAGTGGACATGCCTGCATCAAGTGGTATCAGATCTTAGAAAAGCTTCTTTGCTTTCTGTAGCAGAGAAAGAGAATTTTCCATGCTGCCGAGGAGAAGGGACAGACAATCACTCGGTCCAGAGGAGGAAAGGGAGATGCCCAGAGGAAGGGGTAGAGAAGTGCAGAATCTAGAGGTAGAAAGAGATCTACATAACTTACGCACTAGAGTTGTGGACATGGAAATAAGACAAAGGCGCAGAGATGATGTAGGAGATATTAGTGAGTCCGAAAATGAAGATGATGCTGGACATGGAGAAGAAGAAATCCCAGCAGAGGATGCAGAAAATGAGCGCTTACTTAAAGCTGTTGCAAGAATGGGTGCAAAGGTAAAAATGGACATTCCAGTTTATGAGGAAAATCTGGATGTCAAAGAGCTTCCAGAATGGATTAGAGCTCTAGACACCTATTTTGAATATGAAGATATCGAAGAGGACAAGAAAGTCAAGCATTTCGTCATGAGATTGAAAGGACATGCAGCCTTGTGGTGGGATGAACTACAAGCTGATAGGCATTGCCAAGGCAAGCAGAAAATTAAGAGCTGGACAGGATGATTGCAAAGATGAAGGAAAAATTTATTCCCAGGGACTATCAAATTTCTCTGTTTAGGAGAATGCAGAACCTAAGATAGAAGTTGATGACAGTGAAGGAATATACTGAGGAATTTTACAGGCTGAATATCAAGGCAGGTCATCGTGAAAGTAATGATGAAAAAGTTGCCAGATATATGAATGGCCTAAGATATGAGATTCAGGATGAAATGAGCATGGCAACCATCTGAACGATAGAGGATGCTTATCAAATGGCTTTGAAGGCAGAAGAGAAGCTGAGCTAAAAGCAAATTCAGAGAGGTTGAGGCAGAAGTTAGCCCAGAGGCAAATCAGTTGCCCAGGAAAGAACCCACAAGCCCAGGGACGACTGGAAGAGACCTCAGACTTAGACAGAGAGAGGTGGAAGCTCACAGCGAGGGCGATATGCTGAACAGAGAGAACAACCTACTGAGCAGAGAGGAGGATATGCTGATAATAATAGGTTTCCTCGTACCAGAGGTAGAGAAAGAGGAAAAGGTGGAGTAATTACATGCTTCACATGTGGAAAGAATGGGCACAAGTCTTACGAGTGTCTAGAGAAAAATAAAGAAACTGGAGGAGCTCACATCGCCGAGGCGCAGAGGTGATATGTTGAGACAAAAAACGCTGAAGGCGGAAGATCGCTGATGATGCGAAAAGTCCTTTTGACACCAGAGAAAGAAGTGAAGATTTCAATCCAAAGGACCAGACTTTTCAGAACAGCTTGCAAGACCAAGGGTTGGGCATGCAAGGTCATTTTGGACAGCGGTAACACTGATAATCTCATTTTAGCCGAGATGGTAGAAAAGCTAGAGTTGGAGATGACTGATCATCCAAGTCCATATAAAGTTTCGTGGCTACAAAAAGGACATCAGGTAAATGTCACCAAACAGTGTTTAGTTGAATTTAAGATAGGGAGATATAATGATAAAATATTATGTGATGTCATTCCTATGGATGTTTGTCATCTATTGTTGGGTAGACCATGGCAATATGATAGAAATGTGATTCATGATGGGAGGATGAATACATATACCCTAGAGAAGGATGGGAGGACACACATGTTTCTTCGGATTAAAGATAAGGAGGTGAAGCCGGAAGTGAGTAACACTGTACTTCTCGTGAGTGGGAAGGAACTCCTTACCGAGGTTAAGAAGAAGGAGGATCCACAGTTCATTGTGGTCAGAAAACTAAGGATTGTTCTGGCTAGCACAAGAGTGGATGATTTACCAGAGGAAGTTCAGGAATTGCTGGAAGAGTTCACTGATATTGTAGTGGATGAATTACCTCGTTCGTTGCCACCGATGAGAAGTGTGAGTCATCATATCGATCTCATACCCGGAGCCAGTTTACCAAACAAAGCCGCGTACAGATTGATGCCATAAGAGTATGAAGAGGTCAAAAGACAAGTCCAGGAGTTGTTGAACAAATGTTTTGTCAGGGAAAGCTTGAGTCTGTGTGTTGTTCCAACAGTACTCAGTCCGAAAAAAGACGGAGGCTGGAGGATGTGTACCGACTCAAGGGTGATCAACAAAATAACCATCAGGTACAAATTTCCATTGTCGAGGATGGATGATCATATGGATTGCTTAAGTGGAGCAATTTTTTTTTCAAATATTGATTTGAAGAGTTGATATCACCAAATTCGCATGAGAGAAGGTGATGAATGGAAAACAACATTCAAGACAAATGAAGGTTTGTATGAATGGATTGTTATGCCGTTTGGCTTAAAAAATGCACCAAGTACCTTTATGAGGTTGATGAATGAAGTCCTGAAAAATTTCATTGAAAAATTTGTTATCGTATATCTGGATGATATACTGATTTTCAGTAAAACGAAGTCTGAACACCTGAAGCATTTGGCCATTGTGATGAAGAGATTACAACAAGAGAAGTTGTTGATAAACATGAAGAAGTCCTCATTCATGAAAACAAAGCTCATTTATTTGGGATTTGTTATTTCGGCAAATGAGTTGAGGATGGATCCAGATAAGGTGGAGGTAATCGAGAATTGGCCATCACAGAGAAATATATTTGAGGTGAGAAGTTTTCATGGATTGGCTAGTTTCTACCGAAAATTCATCAGAAATTTCAGTGGAATTAGTGCAGCAATGATGGATACAGTGAAGAAAAGACATAAATCTTTTCCCTGGACTGAAGAGGCTGAGAAGAGTTTCAATTTGTTGAAACGGAAGATTATAGAACAACCAATTCTGGTGTTACCGGATTTTCAAAAGAAATTTCAGGTAAAATGTGATGCAAGCGGGTTTGCAATAGGAGAAGTCTTAAGTCAAGATGACAGACCAATTGCATATTTCAGCGAGAAGCTGAATGAAGAAAAAGTAAAGTACTCCACATATGACAAGGAATTTTATGGCATCATTCAGGCATTGAAAAAGTGGAGACACTATTTGATTCTGAAGGAATTTGTTTTGTATAGTGATAACCATGCATTGCAGTTTGTGACTCAACATGAAAAGTTGAATTAGAGGCATGCTAAGTGGGTTGAATACATGCAGAATTTCACTTTTGTGATAAAACATATTTCTGGTACTGCTAACAAAGTTGCTGATGCTTTGAGCAAGAAGTGTTTGCTGTTGCAGGAGTTCAAAGTCAATACGTTAGGTTTTGATGATCTCAGAGACATGTATGCAGATGATCCAGACTTTAAGGAAGCGTATGAAGCAACTGAGAATCTAGTTCTCAGAGATAGCAACAAATGGGCCGAATACATGATCCAGGAAGGATTACTGTTTAAAGGCAATCAACTATGTATTCCAAATTGTTCCATGAGGGAGAACTTGTTGAAGGAGAAACATAGTGGAGGACTGGCCAGACACTTCGGTCATGATAAGACATTCATGAAGCTGAGCGAGTCATACTTTTGGCCAGGGATGCGAGCAGAGGTCAAGAGATTTGTAGACCGATGCAGGATTTGCCAGCATTCAAAGGGGAGGAAGCAGAATGCGGGTTTTTATCAACCATTGCCCATACCTGAGAAGCCGTGGGATGAAGTTAGCATGGATTTCATATTGGGATTGCCAAGGACGCAAAGAGGATTTGATTCGATCTTTGTGGTAGTGGATAGATTTTCCAAGATGGCACATTTTATCCCATGTCAGAAAACCAGTGACATGACGCACATCACGAATATGTTTTTCAAAGAAGTCATTCGACTTCACGGCTTACCAAGGAGTATTGTTTCGGACATAGATACAAAGTTCTTAGGGAACTTTTGGAGGACATTATGGAAGAAGCTGGGGAATAACTTGTTGTTTAGTTTAGCTTATCATCCTCAGACGGATGGACAGACAGAAGTGGTGAACAAAAGTCTGGCAGACTTGCTGAGAAGCTTGGTGGCGGAGCACCACAACAGTTGGGACAATACATTGCCGCAGGCAGAGTTTGTGTATAATGACTCAGTGAATCGGAGCACAGGCCAGAGTCCATTCCAGATTGTATATGGCACGCAGCCGAGAGGAGTTTCTGAATTGAGAGATTCGGAACAGACTGCTACTAGGAGCGCTAGTGTAGAAGAATTCATGGAGGTAATGAAGGAACTTCACAGCCGTGTGAAGGAGCAATTGCAGAATTCAAGTCAGGAGTATAAGCGGAGAAAAGATCAGCATCGAAGACAAATCCAATTTGAGATTGGTGACTTGATTCTAGCGCACTTGAGGAAATAAAGGTTCCCCAGAGGAACATACAATAAATTGAAGATGAAGAAAATCGGACCATGCAAGGTCTTGAAGAAAATTGGAGAGAATGCTTATGAGATTGAATTACCTGATGGGATCAGAATTTCTCCGATATTCAATGTCTCAGATTTATACCCATACAAAGCTGAGGAAGCAGGAACAAGTGATGAACAGTCAGAGGTTCAGTGGCGAAAGAAGATGCCAGTTGCAGAGAAGCCACAGATGGAGCAGATATTGGATAAATGAGTGGGTAAGAAGACCAGAAGGAAAGAATACTTCGAATATTTGGTCAAGTGGAAAGGCCATCCAGTTGAGGAAGCCAACTGGGAGAATGAAGCTGAGATTCAGAAGCATGGACAGACTGTGCAAGAGCTCATGGATAGGAGCCCATGAATTTTAAGCGAGGGAGTATGATGAGGAGCATCGCCCACATCAAGTGAGCGCGGGGGCAAGTGCCACACATTTTGAGCATATGTTAAATTGTTTAAAAAAACTTTTGAAGAGTGGATGCACCAAACTTAAATGTGATAGTTAAGGAGAGGCATACTTATGCATTGTATAGGACCTTGAGTGATCTGCTCTCGTCCATAGTAGGTAGGAGGCATTTATGTAAGTAGGTAGAATTGAATATTAGATTAGACAGTTTTAGAAGGAGTGGAGGGAAAATGGATATAGACACCCTCATTGTGCATTGTAACATAATTCTGGATAGTTGGAAGCATTGGAGCATAGAGAGAAGTAGAGATTTGTGTAGAAACACCCATGTATAGTTATTTGGATTAATAGAAGAAGTTGATTCAAGTTCATGGTGTTGTGTCTGTTCTCTGTGTATGTGTGTTGAATTCTATGCTCATGAGTATTTAATTCCTGTTATGCATTTGTTGTTATCCTGTGTATATGATTTCATGTGTTGAGTGGTTGAAATATGAGAAAGGAAGTAGAAGAAATGAGTTTCAATTGTTTCTCTATCTGAGAAAGGATTCCTGCAAGGAGTGCAGTTGAAGTCGTCCGCAAGGAGTGCATTGACAGAAGGCTCAGATAGTTTAACTCTTGTTCTCGTTCACCCAGAAGTGAAATTGAGTTATAGGATCCGTGCAAGGAGTGCACAGGCTAAGGAGAGTCTCAGTTGTGAATCTGAGCGAAGCATTGAAGGACTACTGCTGCAGGTGTGCGCAGAGTCGAAAGAACTCAACACTTGGAAGTGTTCAAGGAGTGCGCAAGGGTCTTCTCGAAGACTCAGAATTGTGTGAAGCTCAGGAAGGACAAGGCTTCCAAGCTCATTGAAGAGAAGCACAGGGAGTCTGTGTCATGGGAGTGTTTGAACAGGCGCTACAAAGTTATGCGCAGGAGGATTTGTTTTCACAAAGGAATACTGGGTTCACCCGTAGAAGACATCCAAGAGGAGGAGATCGACGGTTAGGATCTTGTGGAGAAAGATTTGCAAAATACCATCAACCATTGGATCTGCCAAAGGAGCGAGGAGGTTAAGACCGCATTCGGAGTTCAATCTCTAGGGATTGCGAGTCGTCAGATCTTGAGAAGATAACTGTTAGCCGTCGGATCTGACATAAGTTGCATGAGGGTTAAGCTCGTGAACAAGAGGAGAAATCCCGAAAGGAGGGTTGTCTCATCGGGGTTTCACATATCGAGAAATTAGGATTCACGAGGACGAGTGATCGGGAACTTTCATAGTGAAAATCCCAGAATCAATCTAAACCTTCAGTTAGTGGAGATGCGTGGAAATCATCGAGAGCCCGTCGACATTTCGGCGACCGGGGTTGTAAGTTGACAAAGGAATTGTGTCATCGGGGCATCGAAAGTCTCAAAATCTCGAGGTTGAATCAGGACCACCCATCTTGAGGGGACACGTGGAGAAGGTCTAAGATCTCAAGAAAAGTCCCGAAAGAGGAGACTCCATCGGAGTTTCAGGATTCGACAGATCAGAGGTTCTGAGGGCAAAGGATCGGGGAATCCATTGTGAAAATCCTGATACGGTCGGAACCGTCCATCTGTCGGATAGGTGGCAACATTTGGGGCCGTCGGCATATCAGAAGTCTCGAGATCAAGGGTTCGAGGCCTGTTTAATCCTGAAACCGCGAGAAAACCATAGCCGTGGATCTCGAGAGGGACACGTGTCGCGATCATCCAACATCGGAGATCCGGACACCGGAGATTGTGCAGGTAAGTGTTTTGTCTTTAAAGATCGGTGAAACCTGAGGGTCGATCTGAACCGTTCATCCACTTGGGACGCATGTCAGAAACCCGAAGAGAGTCGGGATATTGGTATTCCTGTGGACAGGAGATCGGGGAAGTTCATAGTGAAAACCCCGATATAATCTGGACCGTCCGTTTGGGGAGACAAGTGTCATAAATCCGAAGAGAGTCGGGATATTCGACATTGGGAAATCGGAGTTCTCAAGGTCGTGAAAGTCAGGACATCAGAATCTCGAAACTCCGAGAGTTAACCAGGATCGTCCATCAGTGGAGGACGCGTGGCAGCAATCAGGAGCCATCGGGGAAAGTTTCGAAAAGGAAGTCGTTTATCGATATTTGGGTCATCGGGATATCGGGGATCCTGGTGACAAGGTGTTTATGCATTTTGTAATCGCAAAGCTCGAAAACCCGATAAGGAGGAAAGCCCGTTGTGTGAGGGCTAGCTGTCAGCATAGTGGAAAATCGGGATTTGAGGGATCACGAATCCTGAGGACGGGTGTATTTTGACATTGGAAAGTCCGAAAACCCGATGGGAGGTATGACTGCGGTCATATAGAGGAGAGCACGTGGACCAGGAGTCTAGCTTGGAGGGCTAACGGAAATTGGAGTGCATCGGGATTTTGAAGCCAAAAACCCCGATGAGAAGGAATATAAGGCTGTGGTCTTATGGAAGGCGGTCGCATGGACTAAAGGCTTAGCCCGGGAGGCTAAGGCAGCAGGGGAGCGTATTGGGGATTGGGGATCGGTAAAACAAGTTGTTTCGACATCGCAAGTGCCAAAATCCTGATAGGAGGAACCCCGATAACAAAGTGAAAGGCCAACATTGATTTAGAAGAAAGGGAGAACCCGTGAGAGAGTCACTGTGGGTGAAAATTTCCCGATAGGGAAGTAGAAGAACCTTTCAGTTCTTCAGGCAAGGAAGGAAGAAAGATCATGTGAGCGGACGTGCCTAGCGGGCGCGCTTGCGTCAAAAAAAAAAACCATGGCTTCACCACCCACAACAGGATTTTGTCTTTGTGCGATATATGTGTGTTGTAAATACCCACCACATTCATGATTTGTGATCACCTGTGCTATATTTTGCAGAGAATAGTTTACCAGACCTATCTCGATATTTCATAATATGATCATGGAGTTGAATTTAGCTATTTATCTCTGAAATTATATTTTATGACTTCACTCATAGATTTGACATTGAAATTTAATTATTGAAGATGAATGCCCCTGTTTAAGTTTCATTAAATATTTTAGTTTGGATTTGGAGCAGAAATTTATGGATCTGAGGATTGTTAGACTCAAAATTTCCACTTTTGGATTCCTGACAAAGGCTCATGTAAATACTGATTACAAATATTACAAATATCAGACAACTAATTTCATCTCACAGGCGAAAAAACCCACTGATCACAAATTCAAACTCCAAACAACAATACGCTTGCACGCAAAACAAAGGTAGGGACACGAGATCTAGAAATGAGGATTGGAATTTATGGTCAAGTTTTTGTTCAGTATGATGAACGTCAATAGATGTGGGCTCTATTTTCTAGCTATTGGCAAGAATACCAAACGTTCAGTAACCTCAAAGGCTTAACCAAATAGCCTACAAACAACATAACACATAACAAAACCATGCATGCACCTCTGTTACATTTTGGAGATTGAGATCATTACCAACCGTGACTCCTAGTAAACATAGGCCTCATACAATGGCGAGAAGGAGATCGGTTTCTACCAGCCTCCAAAGAATACGAAACACAAACTACAGACTTTACAATCGGACAGAGAAAATAGCCCTCGGTAACTTATCCATGACTTTGAAGTTAGAATTAATGAAGTATTCACTATGCTTTGTAGGTTTCTGAAAATTATAGCTACAAATTGGGGGTTGCAGAAATTCATTATTGTAATTTGTGGCTTGTTGAATTTATATCCATACAGGTTATGAATTGTGATAAAATATGACTACAAACCATCTGAAATTGTATCACAAAAGATTGTGGGTTGCTCAAATTCCTGGAAAAGATCAAGATTTTGAAACAGGTGAATGTAAACGACGACCTCCTAAATGGACTCCGACATGAGGGGCGGGGATTCAAGCTTGCAAGACTCCATGGGGCTGGCAATTCCTTTGTCGTGGCACTTGCAGCCTTGGCATCTACCTCAATCAAAAACGTAAAGCGGCGCAACATAATAAAAAAAATACTATACGGTGATGATGGACTGGACCAATAATAGTGAATTTTATGGAGCAGGAACACGTCAGAATGATAATAGTGAATTTTATGACGAGCATGGTGGCCACATCACCCAACAGATATGGAGCTGGCTACTACCATGCATTCCCAAAATCGGTTCCAATGCGGCTATCACTGTAGTTCTTCATTTAAAGAATGGGGCCGACTCCCTCATGCCCTTATCTTTTAACAGATGCAGCCCATACATGGATCAATATTGAGGTTTCTTCCAGTGGGGAAATCATAAATAACATGCTTTTCTACGAAGATAAGCCTCTGAAGACTTATCATGCATGCTAAGCTTCTGAAGACTTGTCGTGCACGCTAAATTTGATAAAAAGCCAATGATAGAGAGTTTAGGGCTTAAGTAGTCGTGGAATTCTCGTATGGTTATAAAAACCTTTGATAACTTCATGCCCGAGGAGTCGCAAGATACTAGGAGTCTGGAAACTCTAGTGGTGTCCTTTCTCCACGTTTCCAATCAAAATTGATTATGTTGAAGGCGTGTCAGGAATGCGTTGGATGCATGAAAAAGTAGTTGTTGAACTGAACATCTCTAGGTGTTTTTACCAAAACGATAGCAATTGACATCAATCTACAAAAGATAGTAATTGACATCAATCTGTATAGGGTTGCATGCTAGTGATTGTTGCTATCTGTGGCAGTGTAGATAGTTTATATTAGACCATACTGGGAGGATTGGAACAGATTACACGAAACTTTAGTGTTAAGTTTCTTCTTCTATCCCAATTCTTTGCATTTGGACTATTGTTGTCTGGTGAAAATATATAGGTGATATTACTGCTCAAATGTTATGCATTAGAGCATTAATGTGATATAATATTAGGTTTATTATTATTATATTTTTAATTTTGTCTAATATTTAATATATTAAGTTGATATATATTAATATTAGTTAACTAATTAATTCTTTGAATATGAAAGTTCCACATTTGATTATAATTGATTAATTGTTTGTAATCTTGAATTATAAAATGTATTTATTTATTTAATAAAAGAGATTATAATTTTATTTATTTTAATTTTAGAAATTAAATTATTATTTTATTTATTATTTATTTCATGTTATTCAATATTTAGTTTTATGCAATTAAATTATTTAAAAATAAATAAATAAAAATAAATAAAATAAAAATAAATTGAATAAATATGTTGATTAATCAGAGTAAAGCTGATTAATTTAAAGGTTAGATTGGCATAATGCATGGTTAATCAACAAGATTTGGATGGGATTTATGACTAATTAAAAGAGACTAGTTACATTAAGAAATGAGCCCACAAGGGGAAAGAAACCATACACTACGCACCAGCACCTCCCAACGCCAAACCACAAGCAAAGAGGAAGAGAGCTCATGAAGTAAGCCCACAAGGGGCAACCACATTGAACTACAAACCAAAGTTACCATTCTAGTTGCAAACTCTGTCCCTGGTTGCTCAAACCCACGACCATAAGAGTAAGCTCCAGAGAGGAGACCACGAGGGCCTAAGCTAAATTTAGGGCTTATGACTCATTGAGCAAAGTCTCTCATTGCGCTCCACCATGTTGAAATAATGTAACTACGAAGAGCATTCTTATTATTATTGTTATTTTATTCATTGGATTAATCCCCATTGTGGATTAATCATGCCGGTAATTGTATTAGGACCAAATCCCCTTTTGCGGATTGGTCATCGGACAATTGTAATAGGCAGAATAAGAAGTTGGCCCCAACAATTATTATTGAGACCTAGAATTAAATTAAAGGTGGGTTTACCCACCCAGAGTGAGAGGTCGGCCCTGCTAGTGAAACCCTCTCACACGTGCCAGTCTTGTATATATAGGAGGCTAGCGCCTCACTTTATCACACAACTCA
>JZKD02S1652423.1:621325-637722 GCA_000966675.3 Picea glauca | reverse complement strand
GTAAAATATAGTATAATTCTTACAGTTTTATTGTACTCCTTAAGTAAGAAAATTCTGGAACTAAACTTGAAAGACTAGATTTATACATACATATATTGTTATAGGCTAAATACATAGGCTTTGATAAATAGCTATGATGATCAGGCTGTGAAAATGTCATTTAAGACTGGGAATGATTACATACAATAGGAAGTAACTATGGATATAATTATATATAGATATATATATATATGTATAGCTGACTATACCAAATTTCAGACTCTTTTAAAATACCTATTGTGTATATTCCACCAGATGACAATGATACACGGAAAGAGAACAGTTTAGTCAACCACAAACGAAGTACTGAAATAAAATAATAAAGGAGAAAAAACTAAATGTATTGAAGGACATACATTCTGGAACCATATAATTTGATATGCATAGACATACTTCGGTGATAATCTAAAATGGTATAGATTTATGAATAAATAAAGGAATTGTTCGAATTTCTCTATAAAGATCAAAGTAGACCCAGAAGGGGGTATATAATAGAATCACTTTTCACAGGTACGTATTGTTACCCATTACAGAATTCTATGTATAACATATCTAGTATACCGAAAACAAAGGATTGACTGATTGAGTTTCCATCTAAGTCGACTATACAATTATGAGAAATGGTAGAGTCTTTTTCATTACATCCTATTCATTATTATTACATAGAAACAAGTATTTGACACTTATGTCCTTTCTTTAAAAATTGAATATACAGTTAACTGGTTGTCATAGGAGCCTAGTACCTTTCCCACGATAACAATATTCTAGGGTAGAACCAAATCTTTATGATAGAACCTGAAGTCTTTTATTTATTTAAAGAAATTTTGTAAGATTGGAACCCGAGTACCTTCTGCATGAGGCATAGACTTGGAAATCCTGAGGCTTTGGACGATTAATAACCTGCAAGAAGACCCATAAATGTTAATTAATACTAGATTATAAGTGAGTAAAAATCTAAATGCTGAAATATAGAGAATGTACCCGGGTAAATGTTGCTCAAAGGAATTCATGGATCCATGGATCCATGTGAAGATGGAAGGGAATTAGTTTCTTGATTCTGAATTGTTCCGACACGGAAGTTTGTAATTCATTCTCTTCTACTGATTACATTTTAATAGAAATACTCTTTTCTCTTCCAATCGATATCTTGCAAATATTTGAATTGTTATTCCATGGGCATATTTGTTATGAATGTTGATGGATTATGCTATTGAATGTGATAACATTATATATTATCACCATATGCTTGCTTTTCTTGTTTGTTGACGACAATTTGTAGGTGTATTGCTTTCAGTCAAGTGCTCAACGATGGACTTCATCGAACGTATGGACGAGGCAAGCTCTTTATCTTGTCTCGTTAGCATATTTTCTTATATAGCATACCTGGTATTAGAGTTGATTTATGTAGTCATTTATGTCTGTTGTGGTTTACCCCTAGCCATAGAGATATTTTACTTGTAACATAATTGACGACCATACTGGGGATATAATCTTATTTTCTGGGTTTGGAGTGTTTTTCTCCTTTGATTACTCTTGTTTATATTGAGTTTCTTGTCATTTGACTGCTTGACAACCTATGTTCTTTCTTAGTTTTATTTTCTTAGTCTTCTCCTTAGCCTGGTTGTGTTTTAACACATATACGCAGGTTTTTACCTAACATTTGTTTACATACACATGCTTTCCTTCTACTAGAGGCATATATAAGCAGGTTTCCCCTGAACAATCGTGTACATCATCCTTTTTTTCTTGGTTGTTGGGTTTGATGTTTGCTGGGTAAGTTTTGGATGTTGTTGAGTCTTCTTGGGTCTTTGTTATGACTGTTAAGTATCTGTGGAATGATAGGAAACCTTTCGTTAGTTGAATTTTTGGGCAGTGCCTTTCTCATCATCCTTTTCATTGGATTGTCCATGCAAATTGGGCTAGGTGTTTTCTTCTTAATATCCTACTTGGTTTGTCTTTGTTTACATGCAGTAGAATATTTATATCAAGCTGTTATTCAGTCCTTTTGTTTTCATTCTTTTATATTGAAAATACAAAAATATTAGGCATTTTTCATTGTTGGAATTTGATCTTTTGGGTTCTTATCATTGATCTTCATACATGTATAGAAAGATTGCATCTTATTTGGAATTGCAAAACTAAATTGAAAATTGCATTTTGAAAATATTATCATTTATTGGGAATTGAGTTTAGGACTTTGCATTTTATTCATATTCATTTATTTTACTTGTTGAGTCATAAATTCATTAGTTTCATGACCACACCTTTTTGAGTAAGCAAGGCCACTAAAAGCAATGCTGATAATTTAAAATTGACTAGAAATGATTTTATTTTCTAGGGTGCACAAACTAGCTTAGGATTTAGAGCCTTGGAATAGGATTTTGTGAGTAAGCTTCTCGAAGGCTATTAAATCAACATATGTGTCTGATTAAGGGAGTGGTGAAATCCATTGTATAATTGGTGATATCATAAGGCTTTGCTTACATCGAAGTTAAGCACGAGGTTGTGTGAGGTTGTTTGAGGGGATATCCCTCCAATACCTTCCTAGTGTAAGATATATTTCTAGGGATATTCGTATATGGGGATCTTGCTAGTACCATTACCTTTGTGAGAGGAAGTGATTTCGAGGTTTTTGGATTTGTTACCCTACCCATACGATAAACCTGAATTATGACTGTTCTCCTGCACATCGGTTATATCATGGTTTCTTAGTTGCTTGACATAGGTTACACATAGGTGACTTGCAGGGGTTATTCTACAGGTACTCTAGGTCAGATAAGTGTCGGACATCACACAACCTTTATGGAGGATTATATCTTAGGGGGGATTTGACTGATTGGTTGTTAAGCCCATGAGGGCCCTTATAACTAATTATGATACCTCCGATATTTAGTAGGGAGTCTCAGGCCCCTCTTGGGAAAGACATACCTACTTTAGGGAGGGAGGCCCCTTTCAACCACTTTATCCTATTTGTGTGCATATTGGCCTTTTGTTTATTTTATTTTGGCCATGAGTTTTCATTATCATGGATAGTGGAGTCCCTTTGTCTCCCTCATTTAATGATTCCTCCCCCATGAAATTCACTCATTTCAAGGGGAAGAATCCATCTGTGTTTCATAATGGTATGCATAATTATTATACTCAGTCAATTCCTTGGGTCTCTAATCATTTCCGTCTTGATATCTCAAACATGCCTTCACCCTTTCCACCCTCTCCCTCGCTTGCCTATATGAATCCTGGTTTTGGATCTAGGGCCATGATGGATCCACTTTATATGTCTTCATTTGATATGAGTCATATCCCTCAACTGAATCTCACTGTGGGAGGTTGGAATCTCCCTTCTTATAGATCCAATCTTGGATTCATCCTTCCAGGAGAAGCTACTCAAATGGGTAGTTATTCTACTTATTACACCCCATCCATATACCCTCCATATGTTATGTCAGTTCCTATGAACACTCTTCCCATGGAGGGCCTCCATTTATCCTCTAGTATGTTATATAGAGGGAATCCTTTTTATGGTATGGGCTTCCCCCTTCACAGAACCCCTTCCTATGGGGGAAATATATATCCTCACTTGAATAACCTGTGTCATGCCTTTGTCTCTTTACAGACATCTTCTTCGGTGATGATGCATGTACAAACCTATATGGATCAACTGGGAGGAGAATAATGCCCTACCAGATAGGGACAAGATATAAGCCAGAATCCTTCCTATCCTTCAATTTATAAAAACCAGTCTTTCCTGGGACCTTGGTCTCAAATGACACAACTAACCACTGCCACCAGTCCAGTCAATGCAAGTCATATTGGAATTTCATCACCAACCTCTACTAGTCATGTTGGATATTGGTCGAAAACCTATGCAAGCCATGCTAAAGACTAGCAACCAGCCACTCCAAGTCATGCTATAGGCACAACTAATGCAGGAGCATCGTAAGAAGCCAACCAAGTGAGAATGAAGGAAGAAGACAACTAGAAAAGAATGAATGCATGTTTTTGAAATATTTTGTAAAATTAATGAAGCGGACATTAATGCGATAGATGGAGGGAAGCGTAATTACATTTATGTCAATATATTGTGAACAGACCTTGAGCGTTGCTATTGTCTGTAGTATGTAGAGAGTAGGAGGGAAAATGGATATAGACACCCTCGCCTTTGTATCATATTGTTGTTGTATCATTAGAAAAAACAAGAAGAAGAGAGATGTAGAAGACAGTTGTAGAGAAGAACCCATTTACATGAGCACTTGAGTTAATATATGAAGCTTTGACTCAACTTTCATGGTGTTATGATGCTTACTGTTTACATTTGTTGAATGCTATGTTTACAATTGCTTTGTTTATATTTATGCATTTGTTTCAAATGCCGTGTTATGAGTATGATTTCATGTTGAATGTATGAAGTCTGAGAGAGAGAGAGAGAATGAGTTTCAATTGTTTCTCTTCCCGAGTGAGAAAAGTTCCTGCAAGAAGTGCAGTGAAACGTCTGCAAGGTGTGCATTGACAAGGGTTCTAATTTTTATTTCAAAAATCTCAGGAGAGATATCATTTTCCTCATTCCAGCAGAAGTGCAGGTGAAGCACAAAAGCCATGCAAGGTGTGCGTAGTCTAATTGAGGCATTAAACTCATCAACTAAGGTTGAAAGGTAAGGGACTGTTGTTGCAGAATGTGCACAGAGTCGAAGAATCAAATACTTAGAAGTATTTGAAAGATTGTCGCAAGGAGTGCATACAGGAATCCTTTTGAGACTCAATTTTGCAAGTGAAAGATTAAGAGGGTTACTGCCTTTGAAGTGTTAAAAGGGAAATGGATCGAAGTCGCTTCGCAGAAGCCAAGTTCAGACAAGGAACATGGGTTCATTTCATAGAAGTATTCAAGGAAGGAACGAGCGGTTGAAATTCTCTATGGAGAAGTCACGAACTCGCGAGGACGGTGGGATTCAGTGAAGCTGCAAGGAGGTTAAGCATTGAATGAATCCACCCTTCGGGAGGGAAGACTCAACGTTGACCATTGATTTTGATAGTGGAGCCGTCAGGATCATTTTGGAAAATGGGAGTTTGTAAGTCCGGAGTGTAAGCCAAAATCCTTGGTCACTCTAACTCTCGAATTGCAAAAAGAATTGTTAAGTGAAGAATTTCGGGATTTCAGTAATTCATAATTCAGAATACCGGAAATCCTAATGACAAGGAGCCAGTGGCCTTTGCATTGAAAAACCCCAAAGTTGTGAAACATGGAATATTGTGAAGTGGCGTTTCGACATTTCGGTGTTTCAGGGTTTGGGAATTCGGGGATTGTGGTGACAAGTGTTTTGGGATCGAGAGTTTTGAACTCCCAGTACCCGGAAGCCCGAAATAATGTGGGTCGTTGGATCTAAAGGGAGGCTATCAGTCATTGATTCTGTAGAAGGCACCATTTCGAAATTCAATATTTCAAAGTGGTAGGGGAATGGTAGTCAAAGGCTTGTTCAAGTTTCGAAATCTGGGAAGAGTGACAGGTGGCAGGAATCCATGTCAGAGACCGAGAACAGTTGAGAAGATAGGTGACACATATTCATTGCAGGTAGTGTCAATACCTGTTGATTGTTTCAGGGTTTTGGAGGCTGAAGAGCCAAGAGACTTGCACCAGGATTCAGGAAGTCGTGAAGTCGAAAACTCTGAATCGATGAAAAGTTTTGTTGGAATCCATCCTTTTGATGAATGCATTGGGGTTCGACATTTCGGTATTTTCAAATACAAGAGGTCGGGGTTCTTTGTTATGAAACTCCCGAAGTCACAAAACGTGATACAACTGTGGAGGAGGACGTGGCCAAAGATTTTTCTGTTTTGGCATTTCGAGTTTCGATGGGTTGAAGAGCCGAAAAATCGACAACAGAAATTGCGAAATCGCGAAATCCAAAGTCCTGATTTGGAAAAGGGCATGATCAATTTATTGAGGTCAGGAGATTGGAGTGATGCTTTGTGTTTGATCACATGGGGCATACTCATAAGGACCTGTGGATACATCATCATATGTGTGAGGGATTCCCTGTGGGGAAAATCAAAGAGTCAATCAGACTCATTAGGGAAGATTAGAACGATCCTTAGTGGATCTTGGCTCGAGGGTCTTGGGGTCTTTGTCAAGTGGTATTAGAGCATAGAAAAAATTATTTTCTTTCTGTAGCGGATAAAAGAGGAACATTTTACAGCCATGCCGCCGAGGAGAAGAGACATGCCAATGCCAATGCCTGACCCAATAGTGGAAAGAGAAATGTGTGAGTTACGTGCTAGGCTTGATGCCATGGAGACAACATAGAGGAACACAGTTGACGCTGGGGATATCAACGAGGTTGAAAGTGAAAATGAAGCTGGAAACAAAGGAGAATAAGTTGCAGTCGAAGATGCTATGGATGAACACCTATTTAGGGTTGTTGCAACAATAGGTGCCAGAGAAAAAATGGACATTCCAGTGTATGAAGGAAACTTGGATGTTGAAGAGCTTCTAGACTGGATTAGAGCTCTAGATAAATACTTCGACTATGAGGATGTCAAGGAAGACAAGAAAGTCAAACATGCCATTACTAGACTTAAAGGGCATGCAAAACTATGGTGGGATGAACTGCAGGATGACAGATGCTGC
Organism: Picea glauca; assembly: GCA_000966675.3. Classification (NCBI taxonomy): domain Eukaryota; kingdom Viridiplantae; phylum Streptophyta; class Pinopsida; order Pinales; family Pinaceae; genus Picea; species Picea glauca. Next base: position 631,064 of record JZKD02S1652423.1, on the reverse strand, counting down.
AAGGGAAAGCAAAAAATCAAGAGCGGGGATAGAATGGTTGCAAAGATGAAAGCCAAATTCATACCCAAGGATTATCAAATCACTCTGTTTCGAAGGATGCAAAATTTGAGATAGAAGCTGATGTCAGTGAAAGAATACACTGAATATTTCTACAAGATAAACATCAGAGTAGGTGATTGGGAAAGCGATGATGAAAAGGTTTCCAGATACGTGAATGGTCTGTGACATGACATTCAAAATGAGATGAGCATGATGACCCTTTAGACTCTGGAAGATGCTTATGAAATGGCTCTGAAAGCTGAAGAGAAGCTGAGCCAAAAGCAAGTTCAAAGAGGCCGAGGTAGAAGTCAAGCTAGAGGCAAAACAATTGCCCAAGATAGGACTCAGAAACCTAAAGAAGAAGGGAAGAAACCTCAAACTCAACATGAGAGAGGAGGAATCTAATAGAGAGGGCAGTATGCTGATAGAAATACTTTTCCTCGAGCCAGAGGAAGAGGAAGAGGCAGAGGCGGTGAAGTAAAATGCTTTGTCTATGGAAAGATCGGACATAAATCTTATGAGTGTACAGATAAGAAGAAAGAGGGTGGTGAAACTCACATTGCTGAAGCAAAAGGGCAGAATGTTGAGGCAGAAGATGCTAAGGGAAGAAGATCCTTAATGATGAGGAAAGTTCTCTTGAAGCTGGAGAAGGAGGAAGAGAACCCAGCCCAAAGAAATAGTCTGTTTTGGACTGCATGAAAAACTAAAGACAGGGTATGTAAGGTCATAGTGGACAGCGGTAGCACAGACAATCTCGTTTCTACAGAGATGGTAGAAAATCTGGAGCTGGAGACTATCGTACATCCAAGCCCATACAGAGTTTCGTGGCTACAAAAAGGACATCAGGTAAATGTCACTAAACAATGCTTATTTGAATTTAAAATAGGAGGATATAAGGATGAAATATTATGTGATGTCATTCCCATGGATGTTTGTCATCTATTGCTGGGTAGACCGTGGAAATATGACATAAATGTGATTCATGATGGGAGAAATAACACATACACCCTAGAGAAGAATGGTAGGACGCACATGTTGTTGCCGATTAAAAACCAAGAGGTGAAAACAGAAATGAGTAACACTGTACTTCTCATAAGTGGGAAGGAATTTCTTAATGAGGTTAAGAAGAAGGAAGACACACAATTTATTGTGGTTAGGAACCCCAAAATTATTTTGACCAATATGAGAATAGATGATCTACTAGAAGAAATCCAGGAATTGCTAGGAGAGTTTGTTGTATAGTAGTGGACGAACTACCTTGTTCATTTCCACCTATCAGGATTATAAGCCATCACATCGATCTTATACCTGGAGCCAATTTACCAAACAAAGCCACATACAGATTGACGACACAGGAAAATGAAGAAGTTACGAGACAGGTACATGACTAAATGGACAAAGGATTGATTAGAGAAAGCTTGAGTCCATGCGTTGTTCCAACAGTGCTCATCCCAAAGAAAGATGGAGGCTAGAGAATGTGTACAGACTCAAGGGCAATCAATAATATTACCATTAGATACAGATTCCCATTTCCAAGGATGGATGACTTGATGGATTGCTTGAGTGGAGCAAGATTTTTTTCAAAAATTGATTTGAAAAGCGGGTATCATCAAATTCGGATGAGATAAGGTGATGAATTGAAGATAACATTCAAGATAAATGAGGGGTTGTATGAATGGATTATTATGCCATTTTTCTTAACAAATGCACCTAGTTCTTTCATGAGATTGATGAACGAAGTCCTGAAGGATTTCATTGGGAAATTTGTCATCGTATATCTTGACGATATATTGATTTTCAGCAAGACAGAAGAAGAACACTTGAAGCATTTAGCTGCAGTGATGAGGATATTACAGCAAGAGAAATTGTTGATTAACATGAAGAAATCATCATTTATGAGGACATAAATCATTTATTTGGGTTTTGTTATCTCTTCAAATGAGTTGAAGATGGATCCCGAAAAGGTAAATGCGATTAAGAAATTGCCATCTCCGAAAAATGTGTTTGAAGTTCGAAGGTTCCATGGTTTGGCAAGTTTCTATAGGAAATTCATCCGAAACTTCAGTGGAATTAGTGCACCAATGATGGATACAGTGAAGAAAAGACACAAATATTTTCACTGTACAGAAGAAGCAGAGAAGAGTTTCAATCTGTTGAAGAAGAAGATCACAGAGCAATCAATTCTGGTTTTGCTAGACTTTAGGAAGACATTCCAGGTCAAGTGTGAAGTGAGTGGATTTGCAATTGGAGCGGTCTTGAGCCAAGACGACAGGCTGATTGCATACTTCAGTAAGAAATTGAAAGAAGTGAAAATTAAGTACTCAACATATGACAAAGAATTTTATGCAGTCATACAAGCACTTAAGAAATGGAGACATTATTTGGTTCCTAAAAATTTTGTTTTGTATAGTGATAATCATGCTTTACAATTCGTGACTCAACAGGAGAAGTTGAACCAAAAACATGCTAAATGGGTTGAATTCATGCATAATTTTACTTTTGTGACTAAGCATATTTCTGGAATTGCTAACAAAGTTGTTGATGCTTTGAGTAGGAAATGTTTTCTTATGCAGGAATTCAAAGTGAAAAATTTGGGTTTTGATAACCTCAAGGAAATGTACAAAGATGACCCAAACATCAAAGAGGCATATGAGGCATCTAAGAATCCACTTCTTAGAGACAGAATCCAATGGACTGAATATATGATCCAGTATGGATTGTTATTCATGGGTAATCAACTATGTATTCCAAAATGCTCCATGAGGGAGAATTTGCTGAAGGAAAAACACAGTGGAGGATTGGCCAGACACTTCGGTCATGATAAGACGTTCTCAAATTTGATTGGCTCATATTTTTGGCCAGGGATGAGAACAGATCTTAAGAACTTTGTGGACATATGCAGGATTTGTCAACACACAAAAGGAAAAAGGAAGAACACAAGGTTATACCATCCATTACCCATACCAGAAAGGCCGTGGGATGCAGTGAGCATGGATTTCATATTGGGACTGCCAAGAACGCAAAGAGGCTATGATTCAATCTTTGTGGTAGTCGACATATTTTCAAAGATGGCACATTTCATACCATGCCAGAAAAACAGTGAAGTAACTCACATTGCGAACCTGTTTTTCAAAGAAGTCGTCAGACTTCATGGCTTGCCAAAGAGTATCGTCTCTAATCGGGATACCAAGTTCGTTGGACATTTCTGGAGGAATTTGTGGAAAAATCTGGGGACAAGTTTGTCTTTTATCTCATCATATTATCCTCAAATGAATGGGAAGACAGAATTCATGAACAAGAGATTGGGATACTTTTTGAGGAGCTTAGTGACTGAACACCACAATCAGTGGGATCACATTCTGCCACAAGCAGAATTTGCTTACAATGACTCACTCAGTAGAAGCACAGGGAAGAGTCCATTCCAAATTGTATATGGAATGCATCTAAGGGGAGTTTATGAATTGAAAGATTCAGAACAAAATGAATTCAGGAGTGCTAGTGTAGAGGGCTTTGCAGAAGCAATGAAGGAGCTTCACAACCAAATTAAGGAGTGATTGCAGGGTTCAAGTAAAGAATACAAGCGAAGAGTAGATCAACATAGGCGAGAACTTCAATTTGAAGTTGGTGATCTGATTCTTACACATATCAGGAAGGAGAGGTTCCCAAGATGAACATATAACAAACTAAATATGAAAAATATTGGATCGTGCAAGGTCATAAGGAAATTTGGGGCAAATGCATATGAGATTGAATAACTCGATGGGATCGAAATTTCCCCAATATTCAATGTTGCAATTTTGTACCCTTACAAAGATGAAGAAGTAGGAGCAGAAGAAGAACAGAAAGAAATTAAGTGGACAAAACAAATGCCTGTAGCTAAAAAGCCATAAATGGAAGGCATAATTGACAAAAGGATTAGCAAAAAGACCAGGAGGAAGGATTATTTTGAATACTTGGTCAAATGGAAGGGACATCCTGTTGAAGATGCTAGTTGGGAAGATGAAGAAAAAACTCATAAGCATGGAAAGACCGTGCAAGACCTCATCAACGGGCGTTCATAAAAATTTTCAAGCAAGGGAGTATGGTACATGAACATCGTAAGAAGCCATCCAAGCGAGCATGAAGGAGAAAGACAGCTGGAAAAGCACCAGTGCACGTTTTTGAAATATTTTTTAAAATTAATGCAACAGACAATAATGTGATAGCTGGAGGAAAGCGTACTTACATTTATGTCAAGATATTGTGAACAGACCTTGAGCGTTGCTCTCATCTGTAGTATGTAGAGGCATTTATGCATAGTTAATGAAAGTAGGTAGATTTGAATTATAGATTAGACAATTTAGAGAGTAGGAGGGAAAACAGATATAGACACCCTCGCCTTTGTATCATATTGTTGTTGTATCATTAGAAAAAAGAAGAAGAAGAGAGTTGTAGCAGAGAGTTATAGAGAAGAACCCATGTATAGGATCACTTGAGTTAATATATGACACTTTGAATCAACTTTCATGGTGTTATGATGCTTACTATTTACATTTGTTGAATGCTATGTTTACAGTTGCTTTGTTTCTCTATATGCATTTTTTTCAAATGTTGTGTTATGAGTATGATTTCATGTTGAATGTATGAAGTCTGAGAGAGAGAGAGAGAATGAGTTTCAATTGTTTCTCTTCCTGAGTGAGAAAATTTCCTGCAAGAAGTGCAGTGAAACGTCTGCAAGTTGTGCATTGACAAGGGTTCTGAGTTTTATCTTAGAAAGCTCAGGAGAGATACCGTTGTTCTCATTCTAGCAGAAGTGTAGGTGAAGCACATAAGCTGTGCAAGCTGTTCATAGGCTAGTTGAGGCCTTAAACTCATCAACTAAGGTTGAAAGGTAAGGGACTACTGTTGCAGAAGGTGCACAACATTGAAGAATCAAATACTTAGAAGTATTTGAAAGATCGCCGCAAGGAGTGCATGCAGGAGTCCTTTTGAGACTCAAGTTTACAAGTGAAAGCTCAGGAGTGCCTTTGAAGTGTTAAAAGGGAGATGGAGCGAAGTCACTTCGAAGAATCCAAGTTCAGAAGAGGAACACGGGTTCATTTTGTAGAAGTCTTCAAGGAAAGAATGAGTGGTTGAAATTCCTTGTGGAAAGCTCACGAAGTCTCGAGGACAGTGGGATTCAGTGAAGCTGCAAGGAGGTTAAGTGTTGGATGAATCCACCATTCGGGAGGGAAGACTCAATGTGGACCGTTGATCATGATAGTGGAGTCTTCAGGATCATTTTAGAAAATGGGAGTTTGTAAGTCCGAAGTGTAAGCCAAAATCCTTGGTCACTCTAACTCCCAGATCGTGAAAAGAATTGTTAAGTGAAGAATTTTGGGATTTCGGTAATTTGGAATTCGGAATACCGAAAATCCTGATGACAAGGAGCCAGGGGCCTTTGCATTGAAAAACCCTGGAGTTGCGAAACGCGGAATAGTGTGAAGTGGCGTTTTGACATTTCGGTGTTTTGAGGTTCCGGAATTCAGGGATTTTGGTGATAAGTGTTTTGGGATCGAGAGTTTCTAACTCCCGATACCCAGAAGCCCAAAATAATGTGGGTCGTTGGATCTAAAGGGAGGCTCTCAGCCGTTGATTCCGTAGAAGCTACCATTTTGGAATTTGGGATTTCGACGTGGTAGGGGAATGGTAGTCGAAGGCTTGTTCAAGTTTCAAAAGCCGGGAAGAGTGACAGGTGGCAGGAATCCACGTCAAAGACCGAGGACAGTTGAGAAGACAGGTGTCACATATTCATTGTAAGTAGTGTCAATACCCATTGACCATTTTGGGGTTTTGGAGGCTGAAGAGCCGGGAGCCTTGAACTAGAATTCATAAAGTCATGAAGTCCGAAACTCCGAATCGACAAAAAGTTCTGTTGGAAGCCAACCTTTTGCTGAACGCATCGGGGTTTGGCATTTCGGTATTTATAAGACAAGAGGTCGGGGTTCTTTGTTCTGGAACTCCTGAAGTCGCGAAACGCGATACAACTATGGAGGAGGATGAGGCCGAAGATTTCGACGTTTCAGCATTTTGGGTTTCAGTGGGTTGAAGAGCCAAAAAATCGACAACAAAAATCATGAAATCGCGAAATCTGAAGTCCTGATTTGGAAAAGGGTGCAATCAATTTATTGAGGTCGGGATATTGGAGTGATTCTTTGTGTTTGATCACACAGGGCATAGTCATAAGGACCTTTGGATACATCGTCATGTGTGTGAGGAATTCTCTGTGGGGAAAATCAAAGAGTCAATCAGACTCAGGAGGGAAGACTAGAATGATCCTGAGCGGATCTCGGCCTGAGGGTCTTGGGGTCTGCATCAACAACTCTAGTCATCATGAGTCATACTGACATCACATCTCCAACCTCTATGCATCATGTGGGGATGAACCACCAGCCTCTTCCATTCATGCTGAGAGCATGTCGCCAACTGTTTTGAATGGCACTGAAGGAATTCATATGATTGAGAAGCCTAGACATGTAAGACATAAGCCCAAGCTCCTTTGTAGGATTTGCAAAGGAGATCACCTTACTCGTTTGTGCCCTGCTACTATTGTGGTACAAAAAGTGTGTGTTGGATAACTGAGAGGGGGGGGCGCATGAATCAGTTGTTACCGTGCTTAAACAATTATGCTTATTTTAAACTCTTTGCAGAGCACTTAATGACAATCACAATAATGCAGGGAGTTAAGAAATAGAACATTCAACATCATTCACACATATGAAATATACAAAGACAAATATTTTTTGAGGAAACCCATAAAGGTTAAAAACCTCTTCTTCTTGGTATGATAAGTAATCTTTACATTCTGTACATTATCATGCATATGAGCTCCAACTCATTGTGAGGCTACAACCTCTGTTTTTCAAGATGCAACTTGTTGAGAGCACCAACTCTTTGTTTTGTCTAGAACCAACTAGAAGGAAGCACCAACTCCCTGTGTTTCTCTAGCACCCACTAGAAGGAAGCACCAACTCCCTAGTTTCTCTAGCACCCACTAGAAGAAAGCAACAACTCCCTAAGTGTTCCAGCACCAACTAGATGGAAGCACCAACTTCCAGTCACACAAGCACCAACCTTTAAAATAGAGAACAACATTTCTCCCTTGCACCACCGTTCCACTCTGGTTTCTCTGGCTACAACCAGATGGAAGCTACAACTCCCTATGTTAAATAACCTTCTTGAACCTCTGAGGAAAAAAGTCCTCCCTAGCACCTCCATACCACCATGGAATATGAATCTTTGCTACTGAAACTTATTACAGTGACATGATGTTCATCAATTTCTTACCAGTCTCATCATTGTTCTGCTACACTGCCCTTCTCTGTTTGCCTCACTGTCTTCCTACACACATGCCTTGTGCTTTCTTTTCTTATTCCCTTTATGCTTTGTGCACCATGTCCATTCAATGCACCATTCCTCTTCTATGTATTTCATCTGCTGCACACTGCCTCCTTCTACATGCCTGAATCACTCTCAACAACAACCCCCATCTCTTCTTTGTTTTACATTCTTATAGTCTTTGTGCACCTTGTGTATCCTATATGGGCAATCCTTCCTGATGCTCTACACCTCACCATTATTTTGCACATTGGGATTTTCACTGCCACTCCACATTGCCATCAATTGACTCCCTCAAGCATCAACACACTCTCTTTGTTCTGCATGTTTTCCTCATGTCAAGTCCTCTTCCTGATCGTCATGGAAATTCCTCATCTTTTTTGGTGGTTATACCCATGCGTTCATCATCACTGGGTGTTATGCTGCGATTCCTTAGCCTGTATAGCAGTAGAGACTCTTCATGTTCTCTATCATAGTTGAGCTCATCCTCTTTGTTGTAGTTACAGGCTTCAACGCTCTTCCATCTATCAATCTCCTTTATCAATAGTCTTCATTCCACTGGAAGATGCCTTGAGACTCTTCATCTCTTCTGACAATCACACTAAGGCCTCTTTGATTTTTCTATGCAGAAACAATCACTGGTTTCTGGCAGTTACACTATGAACCTCTTGAGCCTTATTCCTTTGGCACATTTCACCTTTCCTTTCACATGTGGCCTCAGGTGTTGACCACAACATACACCAAAAGGTGTTTTCGCATTTTGGTATTTTGAGATTTTGCATGTCGCGAATTCCTGTTGCGAGGCATCTTGACTCTCCAAGTCGCGATATCCAAAACTCCATGTCGCAATTTTGCATTTCATCATTTTGCGATTTATCATATCGTGAGTTCGAGAGGTTAGGGAGCCTCGTTCCTTTGACTTTCCAGTTAGCGAAATGATGATCTTTCGCCACGTGTCCTATGGACCCAACGGTCCAAATCTTATCATGATTTCAAAACTTCATGGGCCTTCGTTGTGTCTGATCAATGGTCCAGATCAATCCTTGATCCGACGGCTAGGATTATTTCACGATTTCGCATATCGCAACTTCAAAGGTTAAAGTTCCTTTGATCTTTGATTTCGCGGTCTGCGAAACTCTGAAATGGATTGTTTGTTGATGTGCCTGTTTCGATATTTTAGCGTTTCTCATTTCGCAACTTTGAGACTCCTATGATGAAGAGTACCAACTCTTGACTCTTCCAACTCCCGGTATCTGAAAACTTTGATTTCCCGGTTTGCAAAACTCTGAAATGGAGTCTTTGTTGATGTGCCTGTTTCACGATTTCGGCGTTTCACATTTCACAACTTCGAGACTCCTGTGATGAAGAGTCTCGACTCTTGACTCCTCCAACTCCTGGTATCTGAAACCTTTGATTTCCTGGTCTGTGAAACTCCAAAATGGAGTCTTTTTTTATGTTCCTGTTACAGGATTTCGACGTTTTGCATTTCGCAATTTTGGGACTCCTGTGATGAAGAGTCTTGACTCTTGACTTCTCCAACTCTCGGTATCCGAAACTCCAAAATGGAGTTTACGCTTCTGATCTTTCCATGCCATCATCACTGCTGATCTTCCTTGCCTGCCTATTTTCCATCAAATGAACAAGCACATTCTTGCACTCTGTGTGCACCTCTACACTATCTCTTCTGGTCTTCACGAGCTTGCTCTGCTGCGTCTCCCCAAAATACTTCTAGTGCCTGCCTAGCACATTATACCTATACTCAAGCCATCATCGTTGTTGTACTTTCCATCAATGACAAGAATACGCTGCCTATAAAACATGCCAACAATCTCCCCCTTTGGCATTGATGGCAACAAAGGCACCCGAGCCTATTCTTTTCTCCCCCTTTTGTTGGTTGTGGAGCCTGATTATCTTCATGATTCAGAGGTCCTTGCTTTCAGCTGTGTTTATACCCCATGAAGTATTTACACCCCATAAGTATGTACACTCTTCCATTTGGGGGAGTGCAGAGGGGGGGTACCCCCTCTGCGGGGTCCATCCCCCCGGCTGGGGGGTCTGGGGGCAAGCGGGCCCCTGAAGCAAAAATTGCCTTGTAAAAGTATATTGTAATTTCATTGTAAATCTGGACCGTTCATTATAAGGTCGCATATCTAACGATAGAGATTATGTTAGGGTTTTTTCCCTAGAAGGAAACCCTCTTTTATGAGGGAAATGTATTACGGCTATGTATGATGGTGAATATTGTATTCTGAGAGAAGAGACTGTGAGAGAAAGAAGAGGAAGTTACAGCGGGTTTTGCTGTAGGTTGTATCCCTTCATTTGCTGGATAATAATAAAGGAAGGA
>JZKD02S1652423.1:590351-601413 GCA_000966675.3 Picea glauca | reverse complement strand
ACGGAAGTAACGAAGGCGTTACCTACCTTTCCCCTTTGTCCTCTACCATCGTGAGTAACGAGAAATTGGGATCGTAAGCTCCAAAGACCCAAAAGAACGAATATCGACCGTTAGATCTCGATCCAATTACCCGTCAACCGTTGGGTCTGGAGAAGCTGCGCAGGGGTTAAACGCAGGGGTAGGCATGCGAGGAAGAGATCTGAGCCATCAGATCTGGAGCAGAAATACCGTAAGCCGTTGGATCAGGAGGAGATTCATGGAGTATAACTTCTGGAAGGAGAGCGTGCAGGAGAAATGACCTGAACCGTCAGATCTTAGATCATAGTCCCGACAACCGTCAGATCTCGAGAAGATGCGCCAGAGTTAAACTATAGTGTGCAGAGGAAGAGTCCTAGCCGTTGATCTCGGAAGGACACGTGTCAACATCCCGGAGAAGTCATTGGGACAACAGGGTCATCAGGGTTTTGTTGAGTCTGAGAATCGAGACCTTGTGGTCCTCGAAATCCCAAGAATGGATCCTAACCGTTGATCTCGACAGGACACGTGTCAGCGTTTGGGAGGCATCGGGATTTTTACCATCAAATATTTGGGGAGTATAGAACCGTTGCATATAGAAATCGCGATATGCGATTTCCCGATCAGATCTGGACCGTCCATTGTACAGGACGCGTGGCAGAGGATCCCAGAGAGTCGGAGTTCGACATATCGGGGATTTCGAGGACATAGAACTCTTTCCACCCGTAATCGTGATCTGCGATTTACCGATAAGATCTGAGTCGTCCATCTGAGGGACAGGTGTCGGATATCAAGGCGCTATTGGATTGTGGCCCATCGGAAAATCGGAGTTCTCAAGGCCATAAGGACCAAGACATCATAAGTCCCGAAACCCCGAGAATCAATCTGGGCCGCTCGTCTGCGAGGACAGGTGGCAAGGGATTGGGCGCCGTCGGATTTTTGTTCATCGGAAGTTTTCAATGGTAAGGACATTGTGCAACAGGAAATCGCGACCCGCGATTTCCTGATGGGATCAACACCGTCCAAACAGCAGGGACACATGGCGAGAGATCCCAGAAAGTCGGAGTTCAGCAAATCGGGAATCGGTGTATCGGGGATTTCAAGGACATGAAACCCTTACATTACAAAACTGCGATATGCGAAATCCTGATACCATCATGAGTCGTTGATACAAGGGACACGTGGCGAACATCTGGAGAGAGTCGGAGATCGAGATATCGCGAGCCCCGGGTATAGGTGTTTTGTGTCATTTCAAATGCCGAAACCCCAATGGAAGGTTATACGGCTTCAGTCGTATGGTAAGTGGTCACATGGACCATGGTATAGCCAAGGGGGGGCTAGCCAGTGTAAGGGTGCGTCGAGAGTCCAGTGGACTTGTGCGCCATGATATTGAAAGGCGTCAAACCCCGACAAGAACCAAGACCGTGGTCTTGTGAACGTTGTGGTCGTATTGACCAGGACTTAGCCTGGAAAGCCAAAACACTAGGAGCACATCGGGGATCGGAGGATCAGGAGTTTCGAGGACATGTGCACCTCGGCACCGCAAACTCCGAAACCCCAATGAGAAGCTGTCGTATGGTCATATAGGAACCGGTTGTGTGGATCAAAGGCTTATCCAAGTGGGGCTGAGGCAACCAAGGAGTGAATCAAAGATCGGATATTGGTGATTGTAGTCGCCAAGACATCGTGGGTGTCAAAACCCCAATGGAAGAAACCCCGAATCCCAATATTTAACCAGAGATTGGCACTTCGCAAATGCCAGTTTCTGGAGATTTCTCATTGTGGGAGATTAACCCAAAATTTTTAAAATTATGATAGTGGGTGTGGTACATGTATATACAGACAATTTTAATATCACTATAACCTATATACAACATAAACAACATACAATAAATAGAGAATTGTACTTATCTTTTGAGTGAGAAGACCTTCCACCCCTGAGTAGGGCTATGAATCTATCGGGGCATTGGCTTCCCAAGATAGCCATGGTCTACAATCCTTATCCACATGGTCTAGACCAAGGTACCAAACCTTAGCAACACTCCAACCATTCAAACCTCAGCAACACTCCAACCAACGGTCTCTCATTCCCCACATGCCTGTCCCACCTGGGAGTATACACCTTCACAAGCACAGTCTGTTGGTGCTACACCTCCCTTTACTTGTGCTTCAGCAACATGATGGACTGGAAGTCTTAGAGCACCGTGGCTCGAGGAGTTCCAACTACCCTCAAAGGCTTCCAAGCAACATCTTCCCGAGATACTCTTTGTAGTCAACATTTTAACTTTTATCAACATCATCTCATCTGCATCAACCACATGCAGTTATCATGAGAGAACATAAAAGAATTCATTTAGGAACTCCAATTAGTTCGAAAGGAAATTCAACTTTTATCCCCAAAACATTACATTCTATTTCATGATTCATCTTGGTTGTTGCCATATTATGAATGCAACCATCCTTGTGATTTTCCAGAGGCACCAAAATGCATACCATTTTCTTGCAAGACTTCATCTTGCATACTACCAACAAATTGTCAGTATTTTCTGTATATCATAATTCAACATGTACAACATATTATGCAATGATCTTAGAATTGCCTGCACCTAGAAATTCAATCACAATTACCAGACAACTTGACCAAATAGAATGACTCGTCATTCTATGCATATGCATGTTCATAATTAACAACAATAAGTTTATTATTTCAATTTTCTAAACATAAAATTTGATGTAGTCTCTATTCCTGTGACTACCTGGCTTGTAACTTTCCTGTTGCAATGTTTAATAGTTCCTAAAATGTTCTCAACTTCATGGGTTAGCAACATTTCTACCATTAGTATAATTATTTCCATGCAATAATATATATGCATGTACTTACAAAACATATTCAACCATTGCATTTAGTATACAATTCTATCACTGATTATGCATGAGTGCAATTCTCAATGCATTCTTATTCAGTGCACCTTGCATTGAATTACATAATTCTCTTTATCTCAATCATGTATCTCACCATCCATGAGTTGGAATTCTGTCCAATGTGTTGCCACATTCTCCACGCACTTCCTATTATATTCCCAATTAATTGGATGCCTTCCTTTTTGACCTGAACACTACACCAAGAATATAATTCTGTGGTGATCATTAGTGTTAGCAAAAAGGTTGCAGCCCAAGTTTTATTTAAAAGTAGGAAGATTTTAGTACCTGTGTGGCTCATAACATTTCCATATCCATACCTTGCCATATCCAACCAGTTCCTGGTCTCATACATGACTAGCTTACTAGCATTTATTCATATAACCAATTTTTATCTTCAATTCTTTGGTTATTACCCCATAACCAAATTAACATGACATTCTACTATGTCAGTGTGCGCATTTAGAAGCTAAAAAGCTTTGAATTAATACATGCCTCCATCCTTTACCACATCCAGTGGTATGCATTCAGTAATATAATCATGTGATTTTATAAAATGACTCTGTATGAGGAAATTCTTACCAAAATTTCCTTTCAACAATTATGCAAAAAGAGTAATAAAATTCATACTTGCATCACTGCCATTAATAAATTTTATACTACCTAAAAGTCTGATAACAGTAGAAGCTTTCATGCTTCTTTTATCAAACTTATAACCAACACTTCATCTCTCTATTGCTTCCTTCCTTATGCAACAACATCACCAACAACACTTTCAAACATGCCAACATTCTTTCCTTTGGCTGACCCAATCAAGCCATAACATACTTGCTGCCACAAAAATTGTAGCAACTTCTTTCTCCCTATAAAAATTTTCCTTGTTGATCCCAGAAGTCTACAATTTTTTTTTTCCCGAATTCTTGAATCTTCTTGTGCTCTCCAATGTAATCATTGTGCATGATTATTCCTACCCTAAGCACTTTCGACACAGTGCCCCCACCTTAGCGAGGTCTGCTGACCTCCTGGTCAATGGATCTTCAACTCTCGGAGTTGGAACAACTCTTTGGGTCCCTACTAGAACCTCCACGAAACAAATCCATAGGCCTTGCATGAAACCTTATCCACGTGAACTAGTAGTGGGTGCAAGCTTCCTCTACGTGACCACCGGATATGGCTACACACCTATCCAAAAGGCACTTCAGGATTTCGCGTACTGGGTGTTTCGATATGAGTCACCCTTGACTCTCTCTATCCTTGAAATCCAAAATAAGAGTCTAGCGCGTGCTATCTCTTCTATTAACTTCCACCAGCATGACCTCTAGCTATGACCTGGGGCCCAGCTTCTGAGTGCTATGGGACTTTACCCTTCGTGAATTTCAACGATTAGCTATCCTCCTTTCTCCCGAGGACCAAACTCTCGAACCCCGTTTGCCTCAGATCAATGGTCCACAACCTTCTGGGTTCGACAACCCAAATCAATTCCTCATGAATTGAATATTTGAGTTTCATGGTTTTGAAAAGCAGTTTTCCTCTTTTCTTCTGATCACTAGTTTTCCAAAACCCATGTGAGTCAGATCCAACGACTCACAACTCCTCGTAATCCAACGGTGTGGATCCTTTCTCGTGAATCGGGACTTCGCGGTTCACGAAATTAGAAAATAGTTCTCTTCATTTTTTCAACTTTCATCTTCATGAAATTCAAGTGTGTCAGATCAATGCCTGACACTTGCCGTGATTCAATGGTCTAGATCTCTCCTCGCGAATCTGAAGTTCACGTTTCAGGATTTTCAAGAACAACTTCCTTTGTTCTCCCAACTTTTGATTTTTCGATTTCACGATGAAAGGAATCAACGGTTCGATCTTCCTTGAGATCGACAGTTCAATACCTCCCCTAAGAGATCGAGTGTTGAATGACTCTTAGCGTCATCCTCCTCATAGTTTATTTTGATCTAACGACGCATGACTATCGATGCTTCTCCCTCCAAGGATTCCTACTGTCCGTTTAGGTTCTCAATGACTTCTTTCCAAATATATTAGCGTCAATTCTTCTGGACTTGAATTCCTACCTAACTTGAAGGATTTCAAATATTTCGAAGTCTTCGATAGTGTTTTCCCTCTCGAGCTTTGGTTAATAAAATTTTAACTTCACCTTGCCGCACACTTGCGCTCTACATGCGAACTTGCGCTATTTCTCCCTAATATTTTAGCTTACTCAGTCTAAAAGGGACTCGACTCTTATGTGTTTTTCAAAAGACTTTCTGGTGCCCTCCTGGCACCCTCTACACTCATCTCCTGGAGTCTTTCTAACTTAAAAAACGTTCCCTCTATAAGCACTCCTTGCGCTTGATATGCACACTCTACATACAAAAGTTCTACGCTATCTCTTCTGAGCTTCGTTTTCTGAACTGGAAGCATTATGTGTCTCTTCCATTTCTTTGCACTTTGTGGAAATTCAAATTAGTTCTGGAACTCGTTAACCTTCTGCAATACAATGTGCAAACAACTAGAATTTTTCAGGCCTTCATTTCTTAACAATTCCTTCATCATTCATAAACAATCTAATTTAAGAAAATGTTTCAATTTCACGATTTTTTCGAGATCTGCTCGGCTCTTTACTTTTGGGTAATAGATCCCTCTTTCTTAGTCCCTACCCACATGACCAAGGGTCGTGACCAAGTGCTATACTACTAGGTGCTACAAGTCTCTCCAAACGAAACTTCGGGTTTCTGGATTTCGGGGCTTTGGGGTTTCGGGTTTCGGGGTTTTGGTCCTGGAGGTTGTTACATTCGCTTCCCTCTCCAACTCCCAAGTTCCAAAAATTTGATTTCCTTACCCACTAGGCCCACAACACAACTGTCTTCCACCAAGGTACTGACACATGGTGTCCTTAAGAAGGTCCACCTCACTCCCAACAATGTCAGGGGGCCCCACTACTTTCACTTTTCGTTTCAGAGTTTCGGGCATCAAGAGTTCGTGCATCTACACATCTCAAACTTTTGTTTGCCGAAATTGTGAAATTACGGTCTATTCATCTACTTGATCCAAAGATCAAGTTCCTCTCCTACAATATACGGTGTATATCATTTCGAGATTTCAGGGTTTCGGGCTTTTGGTATCCAGGAGTTCAAGATGCAGCTACTCCAAATCTCTTGTCGCTTCAATCCCTAAATTCCGATATGGAGATTCATGTATGAGATCAACGACTCTGAGCCTCCCCTGATCCAATGGTCTATACCTCTCATATGCTTACACCTATCAAAGCTCTTCATCCCTAACTTCCTCACTAGTTGGCTGGATCCGACAGCTCACGGGATTTCGACACTTCTTCCTGGAAGCGCTCCCCCGTCTGATTCTACCCTTGTTAATATCTTTCGCGATTCGAGACTTGGAGTGACCAAGAATTTGTCCTGCACTCCAATTTCACGATCCCTAAATTCACGAAATGATCCAACGGTTCAAACCAACCATGACCAATGACCCACGTTTATTCTGGATCCTAGGGTGTCGAGTTTCTCTATCCACTAACCACCTTGCAACTTTTGGCTATCTTATGACCTTTGCGATTTCACGAGTTCTCCACAGAGAATTCTGACCATCCAACTCTGCTTCTCAAGGACTTCTGGCCAATGACTTGGTACCCTCCTTCTAAACCTTCATCTACTTGATCCAACACTTCTGGTGTGGATTTCTCTCTCTCCCTGTGACCATATACCACACCGACTGTTGTTTTATAATACCGCTACACCTCCTGATCTTGTAACATGGTAAAGTAGTCCGTTGACACTCAGAAACATTCTGAGGTTTGAAATTATTCCTCCAGACACAATTTCTTCTCAAAACGTTTGTCCAAAGACCACTTATCTGGCCCATCCAGGCTCAGCATTGAAACTAGGCTCTGATATGATACTGTAACGCCCCCCGGTCGTCATCCCACTGGCTGGGAAAACGCTACTATGTGGAACAACATCATTCTCATACTTAATTAATAACATGCATTTAAGTCATATTAAGCACATTTAACTCAGAGTAAGTACAAGATTACTGCTAACATAAATAATCCCTAGCATTAACAATAATTCATATGAACAACAGAATACATGATACATATAAGCATCACAAGCATGCAAAACATAATATTAAGCATAAGTTGATACTTATCTTTGAAACTATGGTAATTCCACCAACCACGTGTAGGCCTTCCATGAATATCCTAGCCTTAGACCACGCTACTCATCATGTTCAGTAGTGGGTCACCCCCGAGATGGGACTAAGCTCCACCCAAGGAAAGGAATCCTAGTCTAGGTTGAGGTTACAGGGACAACTGCATAGAATAACCGAAAGGATTCTTCCCAAGATGCCTTCTTATGCCCACTACTCACAGACTCTCATTCCCCACATGCCTGTTCTGCCTGGGAGTATACACCTTCACAAGAACAATCCATCAGTGCTTCACCTCCCTCTCTAGGTCTCAACAACAGGCCAGATCAGGAAGTCTTAGAGCTCCGTAGCTAGTGATGGACTCTCTCTGGAAGAATACCACTTCCCAATAGACTCCTTCACCTGGAAATAGCTTCTCATAGGCCTGACAGACTACCTCTTCAACTAAAGGCCTTAAAACCTAGTTCTTCAGCCCCTTCCAGCTCAATTCTCACACGGTGAGGATAACCACAACAACAATATAAATTCGGTTAACTCATGGTGATAGCAGCAATAGGAATTTGGGTATGGGCATCCAAAAATGACAATAGTCCACACTAAGACACAACATGGTTCATACATTTGCAGGGTGCTCGGACTTCACAGGAGACACGACTCAGTCCATGATTTTGCCACTAGTTTCAGTGTGCATGACAAGGAATCAACGTAGAGTTCGATCGTAGAGCTAAACAAAATTCACGAAGGATGGGGAATGGCAAAGGGACTCAAGTGGAGAACGAAAAAATGCAAGAGCAAACAATTTTCCTGTCAAGGTTTCCTTCACGGTGTGTGGGTAAGCAAATGTAGACATAGAGGCAAAACGGGTTCAGATCGGCATCACAGTGAACTCAGGTGGAGGATGAAAGAATGACTGAACCAACCCCCCACGGCTGACTTCTGTAGTTTTTTAACTGCATGTAACTGGGTTGACACATGTCACCCATGAAGCTGCATGTGCTCCATCAACATGTGTTCCTCTCCAGGAACTTTGGACATAACATATATTTCACATGGATTTTGGAATAATATTAAAATATTCTTTCCAAGGACTTAAGCCCCTAGGCTCAACACTTAGCCTCTCTTTCCAACCTTCCATCCCCCAATCCCTTACCCACTCTGTGGAAGCTTAGTCCCCCATCAGTCATTCATCGTGGTTGGTCTGCACGCAATGGTGTTTATATTTTGATTAATGTTTTGCATGATTACATATACAAAAGCAGGCTCCTGGCCTTAACACTTAGGCTCTCCGGCCTAATAACACATAAGCCCACCAACTTATATAAACTTGTTTCACCAACCTATAAAACATAATTACAATTCATAATGCAAGCTTTATACTTCATAGACATGATTTACAATAGGGCTTGGCCTTGGGGACATTACAGATAGAAGCTTACCTTTGTCCCCCATCATATGTTTGGAGCATCCACTGTCTATATACCAAGGGTTCATTTGTCTTAGAGCTGACAACACTAATCCACACTTGTCACTTTCTTTCTTTTTCCAAAACTTGACATTTTCAGCAAGGGAATTCAAATCTGGTTCATAGTTCCTTAAGCGACAGTCAACAGATTTATATCCATAGTTATGACAGATGTAACATTTTGGTTCATCGAATAAAGGATCATAACGATTGTTATGCTTAACCTGTGTCCTTTTCCCATCCATCAAGTGATTTTCAATCTATGGTGGTTTGTTACTTGGTTGTCTCATTCTTTGTTGTGGAAGATATCTATACCTTGAATGTCTTGATTGCTCATAATTTAATTTTAAAGAATAGTTTACAGCTTTATGACCAAAGTTAGAACAAAAGAAACAATATCCATAGAAAAAACGTTTGTACCTGGAAAATGGTTGTCTTCTTTGAGATGGTCGATTTCTTCTATGTTGATGATTTCTGTGAACAAAGAGTTCATTATTTCTCTTATCCATAGTTTCAGTTCTGGTACCTCTTTCATTACTCCTCCTGGGTAGATGATTATATTCTTTTGTTTCTATAGGTTTTTTGTTGTCATAGATGGTAGATTTGACAAACTTGATGGGTTCTTTGTTGCCTAGTTGATCACTACTTGATCCCTCTTCATAAACCAGACCTGTTTTCATCTTTGGGTTTCTTTGCTGATTCAGAATGGTGGCCAATTCTCTTGATGCTTGATACTTGACAAATTCTGATGATATAAGGCTTGAAACTTCTCCAAATCTTTCCTGGTTTTCACTACTTCTTTTTCCAGAGCTTCACATCTTGCCTTCTTTTCTGATAACTTTTGTTTCAGAATGTCTTCGATTTTCTTTGCCTCTTCTAATTCCACTTTTAGTAGGGAAAATTCTTCATTAGGTTGTTTATTGTCTTTCTCGAACTGTATCAACAATTGTTTTTGCTTTATGTTCTTAATTCCGAGTCTGTCAATTTCTTCCAAAGAACTGATTAATTCACCTTCCATATCCACCACAAAAAATTCATCATCCATTTCACCTCCTGTGTGT
This sequence comes from Picea glauca, assembly GCA_000966675.3. Lineage (NCBI taxonomy): Eukaryota > Viridiplantae > Streptophyta > Pinopsida > Pinales > Pinaceae > Picea > Picea glauca. Next base: position 591,798 of record JZKD02S1652423.1, on the reverse strand, counting down.
TCATCATCAAAATCTCCCATAGCCATAAGAATAAAATCATTTAGTTTATCTTCAATAGAGGAGTCATTGTCTTATCATTTGAAGGATCATCATCATTGTTTACACAAATACTTTTCTTCTTAAAATTATTCTCTTTAAAGAAATGTTTGTGTTTGTGCTTCTCCTCATCATCACATGTCTGGTCCTTTATTTTGTGAGGACATTTATTTGCAAAATGACCTATCTTACCACAATTGAAGCATTTGAAAGGAATTTTTCCTTTGTATTTGCCTGATCCCTTCTTCAGTCTCGTCACAAATATTGCTTCAATTTCATCAGGCTCAGAATCCTCATTCTTGTTTGCCTTAAATGATGCTTCTATGGAGGTGGGTTTATCTTTAACTATTCTCATTTCATATGCAGTCAATGTTCCTAGAAGTTGATAAAACTCCAAGGTTTTTAGATCATTAAGTTATTCTATAGTAGAGACCTTCGGGTTGAACCTATCTGGTAGAGATCTCAAAATTTTCTGAACTAAAGAAGGTTCCTCAATTTTTTCAACAAGTGCTTTCATTGCATTTACTAGTTCTTCAACTCTCAGAAAGTATTTTCCAATAGTTTCATCTTCTTTCATCTTCAACTGTTCAAACTGTACTCTGTAGGTTTTAAGCTTGGCGTCCTTTACCTTCTCATTACCTTCATAACTTATAATGAGTTTGTCCCACATTTCTTTGGCAGTTCCTAGGTGCATAACTTTTACGAGTTCTATGTCTGCAAGCCCACTCAAGATAGCATTCATAGCCTTAGTGTTGAAGCTAAATTCTATCTTGTCATCCTTATTATCTAGTACAACTAGCTTTACATAACCAATATCTACCACATCCCAGACATATGCACCTAAAGCCCTTATGTAGGTTCTCATTCTAACTTTCCAGAAGGCAAAGTTTGTTCCATTGAACAAAGGGGCCTTATTGGTTTAATTTCCTTCACGGCTTGACATGTTTAAGCTCTAGGATCTACCCTTAGATAAAAGGGGTTGGCTCTGATACCAATTGTTGGAAAACTAAGAGGGGGGGGGGTGTGAATTAGTTTTTACCATGCTTAAACAATTATGCTTATTTTAAACTCTTTGCAGAGAACTTAATGACAATCACAATAATGTAGGGAGGTAAGCAATAGAACATTCGACATCATTCACACATATGAAATATACAGAGACAAATATTTCCTGAGGGAACCCATAAAGGGTAAAAACCTCTTCTTATTGGTATGATAAGTAATCTTTACATTTTTTACATTATCATACATATGAGCTCCAACTCATTGTGAGGCTACAACCTCTATTTTGCAAGCTGCAACTTGCTGAGAGCACCAACTCTCTATTTTCTCTAGCACCAACTAGAAGGAAGCACCAACTCCCTGTGTTTCTCTAGCACCCACTAGAAGGAAGCACCAACTCCCTGGTTTC
>JZKD02S1652423.1:576528-590301 GCA_000966675.3 Picea glauca | reverse complement strand
GAGGACAACAATCCTCCCTAACACCTCCCTACCACCCTGGAATATGAATCTTTGCTACTAAAACTAATTACAATGATATAATGTTCATCAATGGCTTACCAGTCTCATCACTATTGTGCTACACTACCCTACTTTGTCTGCCTCATTGTCTTCTTGAACACATGCCTTGCACTCTTTGTTCTTCTGCCTTTTATGCTCTATGCGCCATTTCCATTCAATGCACCATTCCTCTTCTGTGTATTTCAGCTACTGCACACTGCCTCCTTCTACACGTCTGACTCACTCTAAAAAACAACCCCCATCTCTTCTTTGTTATACATTCTTATAGTCTCTATGCACCTTGTGCATCCTATATGCACAATCCTCCCCAATGCTCTACACCTCGCCATTGTTGTTCACATCAGGATTTTCACTACCCCTCCACATTGCCACCGCTTCACTCCCTCGAGCATCAACACACTCTCTTTGTTCTGCATGTTCTCCTCATGTCGAGTCCTCTTCCTGATCATGATGGAAATTCCTCATCTTTTTTGGCAGTTATACCCATGCGTTCATCATCACTGGGTGTTATGCTGAGATTCCTTAGCCTGTCTAGCAGTCGAGACTCTTCCTCTTCTCTATCATAGTTGAGCTCATCCTCTCTGTTGTAGTTACAGGCTTCAACACTCTTCCATATGCGAATCGCCTCTATCAACAGTCTTCATTCCACTGGAAGATGCCTTGAGACTCTTCAGCTCGTCTGGCAATCACACTGAGGCCTCTTTGATTTTTCTGTGTAGAAACAATCAGTGGTTTCTGGTAGTTACATTGTGAACCTCTTAAGCCTTATTACTTTGGCACCTTTCACCTTTCCTTTCACATGTGGCCTCAGGCAGTGACCATAGCCTAAAGAAAAAGGTCTTTACACATTTCGGCATTTCGAGATTTCGCATGTCTCAAATTCCTGTTGCGGGGCATCTCGACTCTCCAAGTTGCGATCTCTGAAACTCCATGTCGCAATTTTGCATTTCGACGTTTCGCGATTTCGCATATCGCGAGTTTGAGAGGCTAGGGAACCCCGTTCCTTTGAATTTCCAGTCAGTGAAATGATGATCTTTCACCATGTGTCCTATGGACCCAACGGTCCAGATCTTATCGTGATTTCAAAATTTCATGAGCCTTCGTTGTGTTTGATCAACAATCCATATCAACCCTTGATCTGACGACTAGTATTATTTCACGATTTCTCATATCGCGACTTCAAAGATTGAAGTTCCTTTGATCTTTGATTTCCCGGTCTACGAAACTCCGAAATGGAGTCTTTGTTGATGTGCCTATTTTGGGATTTCGACATTTCGCATTTCGCAATTTTGAGACTCCTGTGATGAAGAGTCTCGACTCTTGACTCCTCCAACTCCCAATATCCGAAACCTTTGATTTCCTGGTCTGCGAAACTCTGAAATTGAGTCTTTGTTGATGTGCCTGTTTTGGGACTTCGACGTTTCGCATTTTGCAACTTTGGGAATCCTGTGATGAAGAGTCTCGACTCTTGGCTCCTCCAACTCTCGGTATCCGAAACCTTTGATTTCCTGGTCTGTGAAACTCTGAAATGGAGTCTTTGTTGATGCGGCTATTTTAGGATTTATGCATTTTGCATTTCACAACTTCGGGACTCCTGTGATGAAGAGTCTCGACTCTTGACTCCTCCAACTCATGGTATCTGAAACTCTGAAATGGATTTTACGCTTCTGATCTTTCCATGCCATCATCGTTGCTGATCTTCCTTGTCTTCCTTTTTCCATCAAATGAAAAAGCACACTCTTGCACTCTGCGTGCACCTCTCACTATCTCTTATGGTCTTCATGAGATTTCTCTACTGCATCTCCCCAAAATACTTCTGGTGCCTGCCTAGCACATTATACCCGTACTCAAGCCATCATCGTTGTTGTACTTGCCATCAATGACAAGCATACACTGCCTGTAAAACATGCCAACAGTTTGGTCCTTGCCTGGGGGTCCTTCGGGTTCTGATTCATCTTTGGTTTCCCAACAATCCATTTTTCCTTTGATTGACACAACAATCATGCTGATGAAATCATCACCCTACCCCACTCATGTTGTAAGGAGTGAGACATCTTTCGACCATGTCATTAATATTTATAGTCCTGCAACTTCTAAACAAGAGAGAGTTTTACTCTACCCAAGTACTCTCCCTCCATGTTTTGGAGAGGTTCCCTTTGACTAGGATGGTATTTTGGGGTATCAAATTCTTTCTCCTACACATTTTCAGATAAGAGGCGTTCTCTGATATATCATTGAGAAGGTAACCTCTACTGGCACTTTATCCTCCTCGAATTGGAAATCTTTGGGTTTTCCCAAGATTGTGTCAGTTATTCGTAAGTTGCTGACCTTTCAAAGAATTCCTGCATGGGAGCCTTTCAACCCCCCCATGACATTCCACCTAGAAACCCCCCAACGAGTCTAATTTAATCTCTTTTCTGACTCTCTAAAAAATCAAAAGGATTGTCGAGTGAACTTGTCTCTTTCACACTCATAAATTGAATTTGAAAGGACATCTATTTGGTGAAATTTTATCGCTTTTTCAAACCAAGTAGACTAAGATTGCAAAAAATGACATTTTTTGGCATTAAGTTGTAATTACATCTCATTTTGTTGCTTGCAGTATTGAGCCTATTGTTGGTTACCGCTTTTTCATTATAATCCTTTCACCTCAACATTTTGTATCATCAGCCAAGAAGAGACTTGTTTATATCTTTTGTAGCTTGACACCCTATTCCCAAGAGGAAACATTCCCCCGAGTGTCGATCTCATGCATGCACCTCCTTACATTGAGCATAGGTATGTTCCACTGCTAGAACTAGATTGCTTACTTGTGACACTCATTTCCTCTTCTATATCGCATCATTCATTTCACTATGACAAAACAAAAAACGATAGGAGGGAAAAGGATATTATCTTATATTGGCAGCAATCGTGTCACCTTTGAACAAAGCACAAAACGTTTGAGTCCACTTATCATTAAAATTTTGGGTTTAGCATGACCTTAGGAAGCTGAGCTCCTTATGTAGAGTTTACCCCCAGTCCCTTGATGTTGCTAAGAAAAAGAAGAATATCTCTCTCATGGAATTATGATCTAGCTAGGGGGTGGATAGTGGAGGAATATTCCAAGAAAAACTATTTCTATGGTTGGGTGGAAAAGGGCATCCCTTTCAATAATTTCCAACTAATTTCAAATTTCAGATAAGTGTTACTCTGAGCTTTATATTGTCTTAACTATTTTGTTGTAATATGTATTTTCTTGAGCTAGATGATGGCATAAAATTTTATCTTTTTTGAATGGTATAATTTGTGGCTCCGAAGTAAAGCTTAAATATCATATTTTGTAAATGTGTTTTTGCTTACCTCTATTTAGGAAAGGAGAACTGTTAGTAATGAGTTTTAAATTAATTTGGGGCATAAGAATTTGGCCTTTGTGCTAGTTGGAAAACGCTCAAAAGTATTTCCAAAGGTTTAATATCAAAAATATAGAGTCAATATAGACTCTACGGGACTCCTCAGGTCCTATCAGTCCGTTGAAATTACCTTTTCCCTATTATGGATTTTGAGCTCTAAAGACAAAAGATGCTTCCGTCAAGTTGTTTTCTTTTCCAAGCGACCTCAGGCTCGAGTCCAAAAAATTAACAAAGTATCAGTTAATATTTAAGAGTGTATCCCTCTGGGTCTTATCAAAGTCCCATATGACCAAGATCATGGAACCATTCTCTACTCTCAATAGGAGCTAAGCTATTCGGGCTTCGAGACTTCGGAGGTTTGGGGCTTCAGGATGTTTAAACTTCAAAATGCTCCATTCCTACCAAAGGAAACCTATTGACATGGTTACCATATGGTTTGACCAACAAATGGTGGTCTCTTATATGTTATCAAGAGATCTGCCTTATCATTAAACCCTGACCAACATTTCGGCTGCGAAGAAATGTGAGATGTAGATCTAAGGACCTTTAGGATCTTCCCTGACCATTGGATATATGCTATGGTCAATTCAGAATTGATCTATTGTGGGAGTAAAAAGGTGTTAAACGACTAGAACCCGTGAATGTTGAAGTCTTGAAGTGATTTAAGCAGTAGATGTAAGAATTCTTTGGGACCCTTCCCGACCATTAGATAGAGTGTTGTGGAAGGATAGGGTAAGAAACAATGTTGATCAACAACAAATAGTCATCCCTGGTTTATGACCCTTTAGGTAGGTAACCCTTTGGGGAATTATTGGGTTAAGAACTGTAAGGGATGTGAATTCATGGGGTCCCGAAGAGACAAATTTCTATCAACAATTGGATCGAGGAAAGGAATTTGGGAGTGGTGTGAGAAATTGATCAACTATCCAACATAAACTATTTCTCCATTTTTCAATCAACCACAAGGAAGGATTTGTACACACTTTAGCGAAGTTACAGTTCGGGAAGTACAAGGTACAAGGGGTAAGAATATCTTGAAGGTCGAAGGTTGAAGTACATGGTCAAGAGTTCTAGAGTTTCATAACTTCAAAACTCCAGGGCTTTCAGAGAGCCGAGGATATAGGAGGGTGTGTTAAATGTTGAAGCACTGAAGTTTTCTTATTGTAGTGTCCAACCACAATTGGACGATCCCATACACACCATTTTCATGTTGCATGCATGGGTAGTTCCACGTTGTTTCATTGGATTGGTCATGGGTTAGGTGTGGGACCCCCCCTTTTTCAAGTCTAAACCATGTGTGAAGTGCAGAAAAATATCAACTGTCATATCTAAGGGTGGATATAGCTCCACCATAGATTCTGGAGTGGAAAAAGACTTTGGGACTTCGGGTATTTGGGGAAGTTTTTGGATCTGCACAAGAATCATTGAAGGGCTGAAGCCCCGATATCCACGAAGACTTAGGAGATATTCCCTGTAACCCATCCTTCCATGGCCATGCCATTTGTAGAGAATGAAGACATGGGTCACGATAGTTCCATGTTGGATGACACAAGATAATTAAAGCCACGTGGATGCCACATGGTGAAGGGGGTGGCCATTGGCCAATGACACCTCAAAACTTCAGAAATCCATAAATTTCAAACCATAACTTGGTTTTGGACAAGGATATAGTCATTGGAAAGCTCTCGATGAGCACAAGGTGATGGCTTCCATATTTGAGGAATATAGAGAGTTGTAGGAAAGTGGAAAATTTATACCCATATCCCTTAAAAGTATACTTAGGGGGTCAGGTGTGTGACAGAGTAGTATTAGAGTAGTTTACAACACTTGTCCTACTTGGGCTCATAAAAGAGTCAAAACAAATTTTATTAGATGATTTTAAAGGTGAGGACACCCTACCCTACCCATCTATAAGAGATTATTTAAGATTTAATACTGAAAAGAGTGAGCCCTTTCGTTGTTTTTACATGTTTTAAATCTAAACTTCATATTGTTGTTATATGTGGAATAATGAGGCTAATTTTACCTTAGAAAAATTACATGTGCCACTCATAAAATTGAGGATAGTTAACTAACATTAAATGTTGTTATCAACACTTAAAAAATGAGTGGATAGCAAGGAAAACTACAACGTAAATAATGGTGCTACACCATGAGTTGGCAGAAAGATCCAATAATAGAGAATAATAATATGATTAGAGGGGAGTGGTAGAAACCCCTCCACATTTAGATGAAACTGTAAGAAGCCTTATGGAAGAATTACAAAGTTGTAAGGTAGACAATGAAAGGATGATAAAAGAATAGGATAAATAAAATAAAATTAATGTAGTCCTGTTGCAAATCCCATCAGACATATAGAGGCAATTGCAAGAAGGACCAATGGCCGGTGATGTGAACAAACACAATACTAAGAAAAAACAAAGTCCACTTGAGATACAAAAGCATGGCCCCAAAAATAACAACACAAGAAGAAGCACCTCAAATAAGGTTCGATATGGAGCCAAGAAGCATGCTAACATCAAGGATTCATATGAAGAATCCTTTAGTGAGGCAACTAATAGTTCTAAGAAATTGTCTATTAGTTGGAGTAACTCACCTTTTCAAAGGAGAAAAAAGAGGAGAAATCATGCTAAGGGTTGTGACTCTAAAGAGTTTAAGAAATCAAAGCCACCCACTTTTGATGGGGATATTAAGAAGGGGGAAGAATCATAAGCTTTCCTACTTTGCCTCAATAAGTAATTTAGAGTCCATGACTGCTCTGAAAACTTAAAGGCCTAAATCGACATTTTCAACTTGAATGGAAAGGCCTCCATATGGTGGGAGGACCTTATAAATGTGAAAGGAATTCACGAGAAGGAGTTGTCATGGGAACAATTTGAGAAATATTTCAAGAAAAAGTACATATCTGAGAGGTACTATGATGAAAATACTAAGGAGTTATATAAATTAAAGTTAGGATAACTCACCATGGATGAATATGTGAACAAATTCCTTGAACTAATGAGGTATGTGCCTTACATAAAAGATGAAAAGGAAAATATACAATGATTCATTAGTGGATTGACTCAATATTTTCAAGAAATAAACAACTTTGATGAACCTAATACCTTAAAAGACACCATTAGGAAGGAAAGGTACTACTATGATAAATTCAAGCACAAGGCATAACCTCATAAGGATTGGTAAAAGGAAAGCAAATTGGGACTCAAGAAAAATGGGTTTAAAACTTCAAGGTTTGCTAACCATGGGAAAGGCTCTAATATGAGCCCTCCTACCAAAAGTGTGTATAAACAAAATTTTCCCTCTCCAAGTGGAAATAAACCCTTGGGATCAACCCCATGAAACACTGATAATACAAAGACAGAATCCTTGAAGTGTTGGGGATGTGGAGAAGAAAAATTGTTGAGGGACTATACACATAGGTAGCAAGACAATAGAAGAGTCTACAAATCCAATAAGCTACCATAGTAAATGATGTGGCTAGGAGCATGCCACATATTTATGCATCCCTGGACAATAGAAAAGTTGACTACCAGGCTTCAATAGTGGAGATGGAAGGTATGCTTTCCAACCATCATGCTTCTATTTTGATTGACCCTGGTTCTAATTTGATTTATGTTTCCCCTCAAACTATTGAGAAATGTAAATTTCAGCCAGTAAAACATGATAAATCATGGATGGTACAACTAGCCACTGGATCAAAAAGGAAAGTAACAGAGGTCATACCAACATGCCAATTCATTATTAATGGAATATCCACCCCCAAAAATCTAAACATACTTCCTTTAGGATCTTACGACATTCTACTTCCATTATGAATGTACTATCCACCTAAACAAAATTTGGAAAGAATTGTTCCACTAAGTAAGGACAACAATAACCATGAGCACTTTATATCATCCCTATAATCATGGAAAAATTGAAGCGGTAAATAAAATCCTTGAAGGTTACCTCAATAATTTTGTGAATGGCCATCAATCACAGTGGCATAGTTGGACACATCTTTCTAGATGTTGATATAACACCACTTATCACAATTAAAACAAAATGACTCCATTTGGTGATTTATATGGATATCCTCCACCATTAATAAAAGAGTATGTTATCTCTAATTTCAAATATCATGTTGTAAAAAACTACCTAGCCACTTTTGATGAAATACTTTGTATCCTAAAAAATCATCTCAAGAAAGAAAATAACTAAATCAAGCAACACAATAATTTGAAAAGAAATGACTATTAATTTTAAGTACAATACTGGGTGTTTGTCCCACTCCAACCATACAAGAAATATTCACTTAAAAATTACAAAAATCATATACTTGCACCCAATTTTTATGGGCCCTACCAAATCCAAAAGAGAGTTGGCCAAGTAGCCTATGCTCTAGAAATACCAAACAAAGGGAACTTACAATATGTTTTCTATCTTTCATGTTTGAAGAAAACGTTGGGTCCAAAAACTCGTATACATACAAAAATACCCCTTTTTGGATGAAGAAGGTGGACTAGTATTGAAGCCCCGGGGGATGTTGAAAGTTAGAACCAAATTCCTTCATTCAATATGTATCAATGAATATCAAGTGGAAGAATCTATTAGACTATGAAGCCACTTGGGAAAATGAAGACTTTAGATTGAGTAATTAATGTTTACCCATGCTTAGAGGATGAAGCATTACAAGTGGAGATGACTTGTAATATGATTAAAAGGTAAAGATAATTAACTAATATATTGTTAATCAACCCACTAGAAACCTCATCCTTTTGAATGGTTGCAACCATTATACTCCATTGTATATATAGATGGACATATACCAATATAAGAGACAATTTTTCTTATAAAATATATTTATTTGTGAATACGGTTGCCAACACATTTCATGATTGGATCCCTAAAATGTTCATTATAGCTAAATGAGGGAAACACTTGTTAAAGGAAGGAAAAATATCATGAATGAATGATACCTACTTGAAAAAATTGAATTTTGTTTAGCATATGTGTATGGACCAAGATAATCCTACACCAAAAAATGCATGCCATAGTTCCAAAACTGCACTTCCTTAATCTCCCACATTATTATTGCATGCAGAAGTTTCCTAAAAGATTTCCACTTAGAATTCTTCAAAAGTGAATTCCAACATTATCAAATGCACTCATGATGATTAAATATTAAATATGTTGGCGCGCAGTGGGAAGACCCAGGGTTCAACATTAATTCACCAAGAAAACCCTCAAATACCAACAAATAGAAGGTAGTGTATAGCCGATATGTGGTATTTAGAGAAATGAAGGATGTTGTTAAACAAGAAGTCCTACCAAGTAAGGAAGAACCAGAGAAAATAGAATTTGATTTAAAGGATTATGAATCAGACTCTACAGAAGGATAGGAATCAGAATAAGAAGATCCTCATACTCAATTATCGAGGATATTAGTTCAAGAAAGAATGATACCAGAAAGGTATACTCCATCTGATTTCCATTCAAATTTTTCTTTGTCTATTATTGATGATGATTCTAGAACTTTCAGGGAGGCAGTGGATTCAGAGGATGGAAATATCTGGAAAAAGGCCATGTACGAAGAAAGGAAAAACTTGGATAAGAATGAGGATTGGGATCTAGTGGAGTTTCCAACTGAAATAAATCCTATTGGAAACAAATTGGTATTTACAACGAAGTTGAATAAATAAGGAAAAGCGGAGAAATATAAAGCTCGATTAGTAGCAAAGGGTTATTCCTAGGTTGAGGAAATTGATTTTGGTGAGATTTTTTCTCATGTTGCCAATTTAACCTTGTTATTAGGAAAGTCTCTCTATGGCTGGGGGTAAACCACAACATACAAAAATGACTGCATAAATCAACTCTAATCTCAATTATTCTATATAAACAAATATGCTAGCAAGACAAGATAAGAGGCCTACCTCGTCCAAATGTTCGATGAAGTCCATTGTTGAGCACTTGACTCAAAGAAATACACTTGCAACTTGTCCTCAACAACCAATAAATGAAAGTATATGGTGATAATATATAATGTTAGCACATTCAATAGCATAATCCATCAACATTCATAACAAATACGCCCATAGAATACCCATTCAAATATTTGCAAGTTATTAATTGGATGAGAAAATAGTATTTCTATTAAAATGTAATCAACATAAGTGAATGAATTACAAAATTATTTTCCAGCACGATACAAAAACGAGAAACTAAGTCCCTTCCAGTTGTGGCTCCACCACTTCAATCTTCCACCAAAGTAAATCTCATATAAGAGAGACAGTGAGGTTATCAATCGAGTAGGGAAGACCTTGGGGGATGATCAATGTGTTTATAATTAAAAGGACAAGGGGATGCAAACTCAATATGAAGTGAATAATTTCTCCAGTATAACTTTTCTCTCAAAGTTGAATTCTTCTCCTCTTTTCCATATCTTGGATTTTACCCATATGTAGCATTCAAGTGAAATTGAAGGTTTGAATGAGAACATTTCCAGTATATGGAAGGTCAAGGATCATGGATCTTGTGACATGACATGGAAACTCAACACCATTTTCTAATTTTGGGCACAAATCCCGATGTATGTGGGCTGTAGTGGTGAAACCTACATATATGCATGTTGTATTATAGGTAGGTCACATATATGTGGAAAAATAATGTCTTTAGCTCCGAGATTTACAAAAAGGGACTTCAAGTCTACATAGGGAAATGGAAAAAGGCCTTATGTGAAAGTTTTCATAGGGTGAGGAAAATATTTCTATAATAGATTCCCCCTAATGTGTGAGGTTAGAGGAGTATCTGCGATGGCCAAAATACATTATAAGACCCAAAAATAGAGTAATGGGGGCCCAATTGGACGAATTAGTTGCTCATGAGAATATTACAATCTATACGTACTTTGCACACATGACTATCAATTTGAATTACATTGCAGATCCATGTGAACATATACCAAACAACTATCCATGGCCATGAATAAGTAATACAAAGGTGGCTACATGCCAAAGGTTGTCATAGTAACGAACAAGGCCTAGTCAAAACAGTCTCAAAATCAATATGAATATATATATATAAAATGGAGTACAATATGATCTCCCATGATCACTAAAGTCACATAGGTACTGGTCTAATGAAAGGTAGCAATAGCTCAGGAAAGATGCGACTATAAACTGATGTCTTCAAGTCTTCTACACAATCTACCAAAGGTGAAAGTCTACAATGTGTGAATAAAGGAGTTGAGGTTGAACACAATGGGACTTCATTTGATTACCGGTCATTAAGGTATACCATTAAAAAACATGAGACAACCTATCGATGATGAAATTAGGTATCAAGGCACCGAGTAAATTCTTACAAGTGTGAATAAAGGTGTCAGGGTTGAACACTTGAAGAATCTATCGATCATGAGACATTGATGTATTCCCAATTTTTGATGGCGAGAGAACCTGCCACTAATGACTACAAGCCTCTAGGTACTCATAGGAATCAAGGTCTCGTCTTCAGAATAGATGAACTGACATCGATGGAAAGAGACCTGCTAAAAGGATAACATTAAGGAATATCTCATCATTCATCATGAGGTACAAAGTAAGATCTTGATGATTTGGAGGAAATTAGACGAAGAACATATTTACGAACCAACGACCCTGTGAATATTTTGCGTGAGCCAGATGCAAGAGGTACACGAAAAAGACCCTATGAATAGCAGCCAATAAGAAAAACTGTTGAAAAAGGTGAGGAAACCACCAATAGGGATAATGGAATCCAAGACACATCACAAATCCCAATGTGTGAATAGATGTCTTTCCATCGAACATAAGGGAAACCACCCATTCAATGACCAATGATGAAATTTCGATTGTTGGGTTCAAGGTTACCTACCAATGAGGAATGTAGGATGAGGGTGTGTAATAGGACTCCATATTTATGTGATTTTGAGACACACCGAGGGTATGGAAGACATGCAAAGTCAAGAGTTCTTAGGAATGGCCGACACAGGTTGATAAAAACCCTTTGAACAAGAGAATGAGACATATGGAATACTCTGGTAGCATGCACTCAATGATGGAACTCTGAGATGCAGGAGGCATCAATCAAACTCTCCATAAGGTCTAGAAGAGTAACCATCCAGGGGATTAAACTATATGTAATGAGCTCAACTTCCTAAGGTCATGCTAAACCAAATTTTTTGATGACAAGTGGACTCAAAAAACAAATTTTGTGCTCTATTCAAAGGTGACATGATTGTTGCCAATATAAGATAATATTCCCTTCCTGCTCGTCTTTTTTAATTTCTCATAGTCAAATGAATGCTATGATACATAAGATTCCTATGGTTCAGGTGGAGGATCTTCCGGAGGCTATGCAACGATAGGTGGTAGGTGTGCCACGTGGTTGGGTACGACTCTTTCGACGTCTTGAAAACATCATAGTTTGATATCATGATACTCATCTGGTACCATAGGTGTAAATGTCATGACTATTGTACGATCGACTATATATGTATATTGAAGGTGTTAGCCCCAATCTTGTACTATAAACATCATATTTTTTTGAAATATATATAAAAACATGGTTCTTCGGGTTAACTTATGTTACAATGTGTACATTGATGAAAATGTTTTCTTTTCTTTAGTTATGTGAAAAATAACAATCTAAAGAAAAATTAACATATGCATTGGATACATAGTTAGAACTTCTAGGTATTTGATGATAAGTAATAAAATAAAACCATCATTCCAAAATTCGTACTCATAGGAATCGTCGCAGTAGAGTAGGGTTACACACAAGATAACTACCATTCAACTGGCATACTGCTAATTGGGAGTCTAGGAAAACCTCTAAAGAGTGAATACCATGTGAAATGGCATCACGCAAAAGCTCTATAACGATGCTATATTTGGCCACATTATTCGTGGATGCCCTTAGGCATATGCCACTTGAAGACACCAGTAGACCATCAGGTGAGTAAACTGTTGGATTATTGAGAGGGGGGGTGAATCAATAATAGAGAAATTTAATCGTTTTTAACCATATAATCCAAGTGTTATATCAATGAAGCATTATCATCCAATAACTGCACAGTAAATAAGAAATGAACAAATGAACAAACATACACATGCACAGTACACCAGTGTTTTACGTGGAAACCCAAATCAGGAGAAAACCACATAATGTTTTTTCTTATATGTCTTGAAGAATTACAGTCATTGGAAGCACCAAATTCCTTTGTTTTTCAGCTACAACTGGAAGGAGCCTCCAACCCCCTAGTTTCTCAGGCTACAACCTGAGGGAATATCCAACTCCCCAATTCTTTGTCTACAACTAGAAGGAGTCTACAACCATCTATGTTCTCCATCTACAACAAGAAGGTGGCTACAACCACCTGTCCTCGCCCCATCCCGCCAACCTAAAGTAGAAGTAGAATGATGGAACCAATTTCAACCTGTCACTGTGAGATATACCACTATAAACCTGTACCAATAAATCTGAACCATGCATCAACCATGCATCAACTTGTACCTCAACCTGTAATCAACCTATACCATAAACAAGTGCATCAACCCTGCACCAACCTGTACCAAATAACCTGTAATCAACCTGTACCATAAACAAGTGAATCCAACCATGTAACAAGTATGTACCAATCATGTATCAACTACTCATCAACTATGACTCATCAATATGTACCAACATCATAAACTATACACCTCATTTATGTGCCAACTCACCAACTACTTGTCTCAACCATGTACTCAACATGTACCTCAACCAAAATCCCTCATCAATTTCATCATAAAAATCTGATTTGTAGCTCTGTAATAGACCCGGTGTATATGATCACATTCCTGCAAACCTTCCTTAACTTCAACAACAAGAGACTAGCATTTTCATTAAGCTTTTCTTTAGTCTCACATGCCTAGTTTTGGATTAGTCAACAACCCTAATTTGAAGTAATCATAACTTTGTAATTGTAATGTATAAATATATGAAATTGATACATAATGTTATTTAGTGTTTTTTATGCAATTCCTCCATATGTCACTACTTGGAACCTCTCATAAAAGGATTTATAGCAAAAATGACATACCTTGGTGAATTATGGATTATTCTAGAGAGCGAACTTGTAGAGAGTGCCCCGCATGGAATATTTGTTTAATTGCTCAAAAACTATTACAAAGCATACTAACAAATATACCCTAACTAACACATTTTGTTTCACTGAATTTGGATCTGTTATGAAGAATTTATGACGTTTTTACCCGAAACACCTGTTTTTGACTAGTTTCAGGACTAGCCACAAACCCTATTTTCCATGGAGTGTAACTCC
>JZKD02S1652423.1:528355-546898 GCA_000966675.3 Picea glauca | reverse complement strand
TCCCATTGGATTCCTCTCTTCCCCGTAACTCTCATGGTACCTATCATTTTTAATATATATTTTTTTGTGGACCCGACCTGTTTTCCAACACCCTTAATTTTCCCCTATCCGATTGGATTCCCCTTTTTTTTCCGATCATAGTGGTACCTATCACTTGACACCCTTATTCTCATTGGTACCACCCCCCCCTCCCATCCCCTTGCTTCCCCCCCTCTCCCATTTTCCTGACCATTGTTCCAAATGGCCACCACCTGTGCCCAATAACTCAACAAATTTCTTTCTAAAAACCTACAAAACAAGGAGGACATAAAGAATATCAGTGCCACCATAATCTTTCTCAATTCTATTGTTAAAATCCTCCAAGACCAATGTGCCCACATCAAATATATTAAAGCCACACTTGACCAATTCATGGCTCATTCCCCTGGCCCTTCCTCTTCTGAACAACCATCCTATCAGGAAGACCATGACTCTTCCAATTACCACGTTCCTCATACTACCCACTTTTCTTGAGACCTCTTCCTTCCTATAATTGAGGTGAACAAATTTGATGGATCAGATCCCATAGGCCGATTCACTCAACTGGAACATTATTTCTCTTTTCATGGCACTATTAATTATTTAGCCAAGCTTTGTTATGATATCCTACATTTGGATTTGAAATGTTGGAAATGGTGGAAATGGAGTAAAAAGGCCTACCAAGGGTATGTTGCTTGGACACAGTTTGTTGCAGATCTTTATGACCGCTTTGACTTTTACACCCACCATTTAGGCCATTTGACCAGTTGAAGTATTTTGGGATAGTGGAATACTTTATCAAATCATTTGAGCACTTGAATTTCAAAACTTAGGGCATGTCCGATGATTTCTTCAGGAAATGCTTTACCAGTAACCTAAAAGATGAAATTAGTGCCCATGTTCTCATGGAATGCCCCTAGACTTGGATGGAAGTTACTCCATGAGCCAAGGAAGAAAAATAGATTGTCTCCTCCCATATTCGTAGACCATCCTTTCCTCCTTGCCCTAAACCTACCAATTCCACCCCTCCTGCAACTCCCCTCAAGATCCAAAAATTAACCAGGGAAGAAATGGATGAACGTCAAATCAAGGGTATTTTCTATAGTTGTGATGACAATTATTTTCCAAGGCACAAGTGTAAGGAACAAAATATTTTTATAGACATGAATGAAGATATTTATGAATAAGAGGCCATTATTTCACTTGTGGATGAGCTACAACCACCATCTGATCTAACCCCACCCTCTGATCCACCAGAAGTTGAATAAGTGATTTCACTTAATGCCCTCACTAGCTTATTTGCTTCCTAGACCCTCAAATTAATTGGTTACATTAAAAATCAGAAAGTCATCATCCTTGTGGACAGTGGTAGAACCCATAATTTTATTCATCATTGTATTTCCCAAGAAGTCAATTGCTACATAGGTGTTTTCAATAATTTTCAAATAATGACTTCCAATGGAGTTTCCTGAAATGTGGGGGATGGTGTGAAAATGTGCGGCTCCAAATTAGTCAGTATCACCTAAAATACCATATGTTTTCTATAGACATGGTTGGTTGTGACATTGTTCTTGGTGCCAAATGGTTACACACTCACGACCCCATTCTCATGGATTTTAAGGACGTAACCATGCAATTCCAACATGAGGGACAACAATATAAGCTCAAAGGAATAACAACAGGCTCCTCTGAGATCATCAGTCCCATCACATGAAAAATCTACTCAAAAAGGGTCATTCTGGCATTATTTTCCAACTCCACTCCATTCATGTTGTTGAGACACCCTCTGTTCATCCCATCCTCCAATCTATCCTCTCCTGCCACCAAATTGTTTTTATCACTCCCAAAAAACGTATCCCTTCTCATGGAGTCCATGATCATTCCATTCCTCTCATACCAGATAATATTCTTCCCAATGTTCTCCCTTATCATCATCCCTTTTCCCAGAAGAATGAAATTGAGAAAATTGCTCATGATTTTATAGAAGCAGGTGTTATCCATCCTAGTACCAACCCCTATTCTTCCCCTGTGGTCATGGTACTCTGGAAAGAAGGTACTTGGTGCATGCATCCTACTTTTTTCACCCTAAACAAACTCACAATAAAAGACAAATTCCCCACTCTGGTCATTGATGACCTCTTAGATGAATTCAGTGGTGCTCAATACTTTACCAAAATTGATATACATTCTAGCTACCACCAAATCCATATGAAAGAAGAAGACATTTCCAAGACTACATTTTGAACTCATGAGGGTCACTATGAGTTCTTGGTAATTCCCTTTGGCATGTGTATTTCTCCCTCCACTTTCCAAAGTATTATGAATCATGTATTCCGTCCTTTTCTTATACATTTTGTCATAGTTTTCTTTGAATGATATTCTCATCTATTGTAAAAATTGGACATCCCATCTCTCCCATGTGGATCAAGTTTTCCATCTACTCTCAAAGCACCAAATTTTCCTCAAACAATATAAATGTGCCTTTGGCACCTAAAAAGTGGAGTACCTGGGTCATATTGTTGACAAGGATGGTGTATCGGTGGGTCCTAAGAAAATTGAATCTATGTAGGATTGGCCTCAACCTAAAACTCTTAAGATATTGCATGGATTTCTGGGTTTAATGAGATATTATCGGAATTTTATTCGGAATTATGGAAAAATTTCAGCTCCTCTCACTTCTTTCCTTAAAAATAATGCTTTCAATTGGACTCCAGTTGTTGATCACTCCTTCCAAGAGTTGAAAGATTATATGTGCTCTACCCCTATCCTATCACTTCCATACTTCACAAATAATTTTGTACTGGAATGTGATGCGTTCGAGAAAGGAATTGGGTCCATCCTCATGCAAGATGGTAGGCCTTTTGACTTCATTACAAAAACAATTTTAGAGAGACATTTGGGCCAATCCATTTATGAAAATGAAATTTTATGTATTCTACATGTTTTGGATCTCTGGAGTCCTTATTTATTAGGACAACACTTCCAACTTAAAACTAATCATCATAGTCTTAACTATTTTCTGTAGCAATGAATTTCATCACTGGAGCAACAAAAATGGGTGACCAAGCTATTTGGATATGACTATGAGATCATTTACAATAAGGGAAAGGGAAATGTAGTTGCGAACTCTCTTTCCTAGAAGTATGAAGAATAAGGGTCTCTTTTCTTCCTCTCCTTCATTGTACTAGATTAGCTCCAAGACTTTTGTCAAGAATAACTGCAAGACCCAAAAATTTATAGCATGATCCACCAATTGCAACACAATTCTCCATCTACTTTAGAGTAATATTGGAAAAATGAAGAGCTTCGCTACAATGGACATTTGTATTTATCCAATAATTCACAACTTAAATCCACGGTGATTTATGAACTTCATGCTTCCCCCACAACTGGGAATTTAGGGTTTATCGAAACCTATGAACGGATCAAGTGCTCTTTTTTCTGGGATGGTATGAAACATAACATCCAAACCTTTGTGGCTAGATGTGAGGTATGCCAATGCAACAAGGGATAAATAGTCAAATCTTTGGTCACACTCCAAACACTTCCAATCCCTCATGCTATTTGGAAATATATTTCTATATATTTCATTATTGGATTTCCTAAATCAGACAATAAGTCAACCATCATGGTGGTCGTAGATCATATTTCCAAATATTCTCATTTTTATGCTCTTCAACACTGGCTCAAATATTCATGGATAATATCTTCAAGCTTCATGACATGCCTAATTCTATTGTCTCTTATAGGGATCACACTTCCACCAATTGTTTTTGGAAAGAACTGTTCAAGCTACAAGGAACCCAATTACATATCAACACTACCTATCATCCCTAGACGGATGGCCAGACTGAGGTTGTCAACAAGTTTTTGGAAACATATTTGAGGTGTTTTGGATATGAGAATCAAAATCATTGGGATCAATGGTTACCCATAGATGAATGGTGGTGCAACACATATTACCATACAAATACTCACATGACTCCTTTTGAAGTATTATATAGCCAAAATCCACCATTCGTTCTCTCATACATGCCAAGGGTTTCAAAGGTTATGGAGGTTGACAAAAATCTTACAGTCCTAGAGGATATTCTTCGTAACCTCAAAGACAATTTGGTCATGGCTCAAAATTGCGTTAAGAAACAAGTTAATCAAGGTTGTTATGAACATCACGTTGTTGAAGGGGACCATGTGTTTCTTCTACTGCATCCTTATAAACATACTTCAATCAAAGACGAACATTGTTAGAAACTTTCTCCCAAATTTTATGGTCCTTATAATGTTCTGTGATTGGGATTGGTGGCCTACCACTTAGCTCTACCTATTCATTCTAACCTCCATCCTATTTTTCATGTCTCCTACTTAAAGAAGGTGATTAGAACTAAGTGCCAAAATCAAGCTAGTCTCCCTGAGTTGGATGAAGAAGGTTCCATATGGTTGCAACCACAAGAAGTCTTGGACCAATGAGAGTGTCATATTTGTTAGTGCACCATCAAGGAAGTGTTAGTCTAGTGGAAATATACAACTCTAGAAGATGCCACTTGGGAGCCAACTACCATTCTTCAACAATTTCCTCATCTCAAGCCTTGAGGACAAGGATATTCTTCAAGAGGGAGGGCATGTTAGGTACCTAACCTACCTAACTTCTCACATAGATAGAATAATATATTTCCATGTAATAAAGGTCGATATTAATAAGGCCAAGAAATAAGGAAGAATAAGTCAAATGTAAGAAGACCTAATAGAAGATTTCATTTCTATAAGGATCTTCCTCTAGATTGTTCTTTTTGGTAGACATATTTAGTATAAATAGAAGTAGAGGGCATGAGAAGTTTTTTCTTGAGAATTATTGGAATAGATTGTTTCTCTGTTGGAGGTTTCCCCCTCGAAGAGGAAAGTGAACATTGTTTCCTATCAATAAAGGTATTATTTTGGTGTTGTGGTCTCATCTTTTATGTTGTTTTAATGAAATTCTCTACAATGCTCATGTTTCAACGCTATTATTTTAGATCTGGTACCTTACAAAGGGATTCCTATAGAAAAATATTCTTTAAAGGTTGGGCACTCATTCTTATGATGATCTTACTTTCTGCATGTGGTACACCAAAATTCTTCATGATTTTCTTTCCCTTTAGGAAGTTCTTGCAACTGAATTGTCAATTCTACTAACTATTACTAAACCTGATCCATTTTATCCTATAGGGGATGCTTCCAGTTTCATGGTGATCTATAGCTCTTCAGAATGCGACATAATATTATATTGTGTCTATGGGCATCGTATATGTGGTAACAATCCTACAATGAACCATTCCCTATGGTGCACATCTAGAATCTGGAAGGTTAATCGATCCGTCAATATCTTGAATCTCTGATCAAAATCCCATACTGATTCATTCTGCAACTACTTGATCTCTTTTAGTTTTGTTATACATTGTGACTCAAACTTTGGTTTTTGAAGTTATTTTAACAGGGCTTTCTTGATGTTTGCCAATGTTCTATCTTGTCCCATAGGCACAGTGGAATGATACTTCATATAGAAGAGTAACACAAGATCAATGAATGTTGTTACTAACCGTGTGATTTTCACATCGTCATATTGGAAGTTATTCACAATTCATAATGCTTCATTGAAAAATAAATGTTGTTATGGATCTTTTCTCCCTGTTCCATGGAATATAGGAATTCTCAAAGTGAGATCTACTCCTGCCATTATATACTGTGTAATATTCTTCATTGGTGTCACCAACTGATTCTGGGTTGTCACACTACTTCCACTACTCTAACTACCTTTATTTCTATCCTTTCTTCCTTTTCTAACTACAAGTGTTCACGAAAAAGTTTCATATCTTATAGATGCACACATGGTCGTGGGTTCGAAATAGAGTTTGGCATGAGTTGGACTACTAGGATGTGATGGATCTCCTTCTACTGGACTGATTTGAAGATATTTTTCCTTTTCCTCTGTGCACAATATTCCTTCTATCTGGTGCACTACACTAATGTCTCTTTCCTCAACCTCACTTTGTTTCTCTTCTCTATCAGCCATAGTCCTCTTCCTAATGTACCTAAATCTTTTTCCACTGCACAATACTCCAATCTCTTCTTTTGTCACACATTATTCTTCTCTCGACATACTTATTCCATCCATTCCTTATTTACTCTTTCCTGCATCCCTCTTCTCCATATTCTCATACCATCCCATGGTTAGCCCCTAGCCCCCCTATGTGCGTGAAGGAAACTACATACTAGGGTGATCAAATTCCAGCTTCATAACCCCCTTATCACACAACAACATTTTGATCCAAGTAGATAGTGATTTCAACTATATTCCACGTAGACACTTAAGTAAATATCTTTCATCAACACTATATGACTCAGTACAATCTATAGAAAACTTAGTAATATAACCCCCCAATACATTATCCAACCAGAAATCAACTATGGACAAGATTTGGTTACTTATAGTATTAACTTGGTGGATCAACTCAGGGGTCCAACTCCTCAGAACAATAGTGCAGAATGTTTTGTTATTTTTAGCTAACCTGTTAACCACTCAACAAATACTATTGGGAAATCAATAAATAAAATCTCATGTAAGTCTATAAATACATACCTCTGTAGCCACTACTCTGAGATGATCCAAGGGTTCTTGTTCTGATCTATGGAAAAATCATGCTCCTTTTCCTCTAACCAGTGTTCAATATCTTCCTTAGTCGGCCTCCACATTCCCCTCAGTCACAGATCTTGATCGCGATAACATAATCATTTGTTGGCACGTAGTGGGTAGACCCATGGTTCAACATTAATTCACGAACAAAACCATCATGTATTTTCCCATTTAGCATCACCCACAAGTAGGTAACGTCTCATCCAAGGTATCTATGGGAAATACAAGAACCAGGTTTCTGTAATGATGAAGGGATGAGAGGAAATCATCATAACCATTATGCTTACCATTAGTGCATTATGCCTTATATAATGTGCACATAAACATAATAACATGTAACCTATATATAATAGTAGACATACATCATATGTGCACAATAAACATAACAAAAAACACATCATGACATAAAGACACCATATTTAATGTGGTTCACCCAAGATGGGATACGTCCACAAAGACCAACTTCTTATTATATTATTCAAAATAATTCAATACGAAATATGCGCACTATGCTCATACATCATTCCCTTGTCATTCTCTTATCCCTCTATTTATTTTTGTCTCTCTCCACTCTTACATACTCACATACATTGCATACTTCCTCTCTTACATTACATTGCATACTTAGTACTGCAACTTCACTCTCCCTACATTACCTTCTAAGTTACTTCTCTATACCAAAACCCTTACATATTTATAAAATTAAATTAGGTCTTAGCCTATATCAATGGACCCAAAATTCCTAATGGATTCAATGATATTCCTTTCTTTGCGCACAAGCTAGTCTCAAAAGTGCACCAACTGTCTTTCCTTCTTTTGTGTGCATTGTGCAACTCCCAAAAATGGTCGCAAAATCATGTCCCAACAAAATATGTATTATCTCATATATATATATATATATATATAATCCCTGCATGTTCAAAGTGCATTCCATAACCCTCAAATCCACATATTTTCTTCAAAACACTTCCATTTTCAAGCAATTGTCATCTTGCAAAAAATGCATGCCATACCTATATAAATGCATGTCGATTCCTAGGGCAAGTATGTATATGATACATTCTTATATTTTAACATTTTCCTAATATGATTATATTTCATTATAGTAACTGGAAAAGGTGATGTGTGACCAAATATAAACACTCTTTGTTTAATACCAAAAAATGCATGCTATTCTTGTAGAAAATGCATGCCCTAGTCAAATGTGTTATTGAAATTCATTCCAATTTTTACCAAATGTATAATAAAAACCGAGTCAAAAAAATTAATTCCATAAATCTATTCGAATAAGAAAAAGGAAAATTTATTATATGAATCTACTCTAATGAGAGAAAACATACCATGTACCATAAAAAAAACCTGTAAAGTCAATTTTCTTCAATTATGTTATGATCTTTATCACACCTAAAATGATAACAAACTAGATATTCAAGAAAAACCTTATACTTTATTAATAAAAAACCATCAGGTAGGGAAACACATTAAAATTATCCTTTTATGAAAGGATTAACTCCTGCTCATTTGCCTCTTCTAAGGAGCAACCTCCTAATGATCTAAGAACCAATACAATAATATTCCAATACATAATTCATAATGACTCTATATTTATTTATAGTTAGCTAGAAAACACTAACCATAACCAAATGTTAAATACCTAGTGGAATTTGTTTAATAAGGCCACACTACATTTACTCAATGCTAACTACCTAATGGACCTTATTCAATAATAAACTAACATTGTGAACCTACTCCACACTATATTAAATGACCACCCTTTTGTGGAGGGATCAACTAGCTCCGAGTTTTTAAACTTGAGGAAACCCCTAAAATTTATAGCAAGCATCATCATGTCGACTCTTCTCTCTGTTGATCTTGTTCTATTTTTATTAATTGACGATTGTAAGTTGTTAGTTGAAATATTTTATGAACAATTGCATACTTTCATGCACTTATATTAGTTTAATCTTGAAAATGAATCATAGGCCGGGGTTTCTTTCTAATGCTTTCCTTCTTTTACTTTCTTGGTGTTTTGTGGTTTGATTATTTTAGTTAAAGATCTATAATTTGTTAAAGGTCATTATGTAGCCTCATCATGAGATTAATGATGAATAGTATCCATGTTATCACAAGATAAATTTAAACCCATACATGCAGTGGAGATAGGTAGGAAAACAATTGCATAAATGCATGATCACTAATTGGTTTGCATGCATTAAGTGAGATTTAAAGCACACATGCATGAGATAGCATGTGAAATAAGAATATACAACTCAATGAAATTGAGTTTTGTTTGGAAGTGCAATGACACATTCTAGAAATCCTTGCAGTTGCATGCATGGTTTCACAAATGCCTTAAGGGAATTTGTGCATGTATCATGCAAGGTGCCACAATGAGGTGGAAAGAGAAATAAAAAAGAATCCTCAAACCGTTCCTAGTGATGTCTTTCTATGTATAGGATTCCCATAGTATTCTAAGATCTCATGCAATGTTGCATCAAAACATTGAGTGGTTTGTTGTTCAAGGCCTCAAAGGAATAATGTAGTGATAAGGGCATATGAGAATACAACAATTGTTTTATAGACTAAGTATGTTTTCTTTCCTTGTACAAGGTTAATAATTTCATTTCTCACCATTGGTAAGCTATAAACATCCAACCTAACTGCTCTTAATTGATTGGCGATAAATGAATTTATTATAAGTAGAATGGATTAATGAACCTTATGTCAAGCTTCTTTGTAAAGTTTAAATGAACTAATTCTATGATTATGCTAATATTTTGTAAAATTACATGTTGTTTTGATTGCAATATATCTTCTATGATGCTTTCAAGTAAGGGATTATTTAGAATGTTATTTGTTTGATTTTGTTGGTACTAATGATCATCTAATATTGATCACATGTATGATGCAATGAGTGAGCATGGGCTCAATGTTTTCAGGGGATGTTTCGAAAAAGGTAAGCAATGAAAAAGAAATATGGGAAGATAATCTTCTTCAAGGAGATGTTGCAAGAAAGGTAAGAAATCAAAATGGAACATGGGAAGATAATATTCTTTGGTTGGGGGATGTTTCAAGAAAGGAGATGTTGCAAGAAAGGTAAGAAATCAAAATGGAACATGGGAAGATAATATTCTTTGGTTGGGGGATGTTTCAAGAAAAGTGAGTAATGGAAATTAAATATGTGGAGACAAAAAACTATTTTTTTAAAACCATATCATTTATCAAGCATATTGGATGATCGGTTTTGATGTTTAAAATTGTAAGTATTTCATTCAAATTTCAAAATGGACCTTTTTAATGGATAGATGGAAATATTTATGATGGATCTATCAAACAAGGGAAAATTATGGAGATGGAATTTTTTTTTTGAGTTCCCTCAATTTAGAAGATATTTTTCTTCCAAAATGTCATAGAGAAATTTGAGTTCTGAATCAATTTGATCTAGAGAATGATCACGTAGGATTATCCAATGGAAAAGACATACAAAATGATGAAGAAATCATGGGAAGACACCAACATATTAGCGTATATACAACAAAAATAATTACAAATTTTGTTTGGCCTAGTTATCAATTAGAGGATCTTACTTGCATGAATAGATATTGGTTTAATACAAATGATGGGAGTCAATACATGATTTTAAGAATACATATTTATCCCCTAAAATTTAATAGATATTTTTTTTTCAATGAAAGAAAATAATAAATTGATTCGATGGAGTTTCAGGATATGGCCAAAATTAATCCAATCTATTTATTCCATTTCGTCAATGTGCGAATATTCTACATCTCATATCGTATTTTTCCATAGGTCCAATACCAGATGTTCCTCCAAAAATATAAAAAGAATCTAACTATTTTTTCTTCAATAGTGTTGATCAAGGTCACACATCAAGGGTAATCTCTACTATTTATCTAGGTCACACAGACCACATCAATAAATAGAAATGGTCAAGAATGAATAAAAATTGTTATATGGACTACGAAAATGAAATCACATATCTAATTCTTTTTTCTCACTCAAGAATATATTGCATATTAGGTATTTTATTTAATCAATCAGGTCCTAAGACTTACCCATTATTTGCAATTGCATAGAAGAGACTATTCATACTAAATGGGTTTGTGAATTTTTTTGGGTAAACATAAGCAACTTCTGGTTTGTTGGACAACTGAGAGGGGGGGGGGGGTGAATCAGTTGTTACCGTGCTTAAGAAATTATGCTTATTTTAAAAATCTTTGTAGAGCATGTATTGACAATCACAATAATGCAGGGAGGTAAGCAATAGAACATTTGACATCAGTCACACATATGAAATATACAGAGAAAAATATTTCCTCAGGAAACCCATAAAGGGTAGAAACATCTTCTTCTTGGTATGATAAGTAATCTTTACATTCTGTACATTATCATACATATGAGCTACAACTAATTGTGAGGCTACAACCTCTATTTTGCAAGCTACAACTTGCTGAGAGCATCAACTCTCTATTTTCTCTAGCACCAACTAGAAGGAAGCACCAATTCTCTGTGTTTCTTTAGCACCTTCTAGAAGGAAGCACCAACTCCCTGGTTTCTCTAGCACCCACTAGAAGGAAGAAACAATTCCCTAAGTGTTCCAGAACCAACTTCCAGTCACACAAGAACCAACCTGTATAACAAAGAACAATAGTTCTCCCTTGCACCACCCTGCCACCCTGGATTTTCTGGCTGCAACCAGATGAAAGCTACAACTCCATGTGTTCAATAACCCACTTGAACCTTTGAGGACAACAGTCCTCCCTAGCACTCCCTACCACCCTCAAATATGAATCTTTGCTACTAAAAATTATTACATTGATCTAATGTTCATCAATGGCTTACCAGTCTCATCACTATTTTTCTACATTGCCCTGCTCTGTCTGCCTCACTGTCTTTCTGCACACATGCCTTGTGCTTTTTTTTCTTCTACCTTTTATGCTCTGTGTGCCATGTCCATTCAATGCACCATTCTTCTTCTTTATTTTTCAGCTGCTGCACACTGCCTCCTTCTACATGCTTGAATCACTCTCAACAATAGCTCCCATCTCTTCTATGTTCTGCGTATTTATACTATCTGTGCACCTTGTTTGTCCTCCATGCACAGTTCCTCTACATGCTCTTCATCGTGCCACGGTTCTCCTCATCGGGTTGTTCACTGTCACTCCACATTGCCACCGCTTTACTCCCTCGAGCATCAACACACTCTCTCTGTTCTGCATGTTCTACTCATGTCGAGTCCTCTTCTCGATCATCATAGAAATTCCTCAACTTTTCTGGCAGTTATACCCATGCTTTCATCATCACTGGGTGTTATGCTGAGATTCCTTAGCCTTTAGCAGTCGAGACTCTTCATCTTCTCTATCATAGTCGAGCTCATCCTCTTTGTTGCAGTTACAGGCTTCAACACTCTTCCATCTGTCAATCGCCTCTATCAACAGTATTCATTCCACTCGCAGATGCCTTGAGACTCTTCAGCTCCTGTGGCAATCACACTGAGGCCTCTTTGATTTTTCTTTGCAGAAACAATCAATGGTTTTTCGCAGTTACACTGTGAAGATATTGATCCTTATGCCTTTGGCACCTTTCACCTTTCCTTTCACATATGGCCTCAGGCGATGACCACAGCCTACAACAAAAGGTGTTTTTGCATTTCGACATTTCAGGATTTTGCATGTCGTGAATTCCTGTTGCAAGGCGTCTCGACTCTCCAAGTCACGATCTCCAAAAATCCATGTCACAACTTCACATTTTGTCATTTCACGATTTCTCATGTCACGAATTCCTGTTGCAAGGCATCTTGACTCTCCAAGTCGCGCTCTCCGAAAATCCATGTTGTGATCCCTGAAGCTCCATGTCGCAATTTCACATTTCATCATTTTGCGATTTCGCATATTGTGAGTTCGAGAGGTTAGGGAACCCCGTTCCTTTAACTTTCCAGTCAGCAAAATGATGATCTTTTTCCACATGTACTATGGACCCAACGGTCTATATCTTATCGTGATTTTGAAACTTCACGGGCCTTCGTCGTGTCTGATCAATGGTCTAGATCAATCCTCGATCCAATGGCTAGGATTATTTCGTGATTTCGCATATCACGACCTCAAAGGTTAAAGTTCCTTTGATCTTTGATTTCCTGGTCTGAGAAACTCTGAAATAGAGTTTTTGTTGATGTGCCTATTTCAAGATTTCGGTGTTTTGCATTTTGCAACTTCGGGACTCCTGTGATGAAGAGTCTCAACTCTTGACTCCTCCAACTCTCGGTATCTGAAGCCTTTGATTTCCCAGTTTGCGAAACTATGAAATGGAGTCTTTGTTGATGTGCCTATTTCATGATTTCGGCGTTTCGCATTTTGCAACTTCGAGACTCGTGTGATGAAGAGTCTTGACTCTTGATTCCTCCAACTCCCGGTATCTGAAACTCTGAAATGGAGTTTACGCTTTTGATATTTCCATTCCATCATCACTACTGATATTCCTTGCCTTCCTATTTTCCATCAAATGAACAAGCACACTCTTGCACTCTGCGTGCACCTATGCACTATCTCTTCTGGTCTTCATGAGCTTGCTCTACCACGTCTCCCCAAAATACTTCTGGTGCCCGCCTGGCACATTATACCTATACTCAAGCAATCATCGCTGCTCTACTTGCCATCAATGACAAGCATACGCTGCCTGTAAAACATGCCAACAATCTCCCCATTTTGCATTGATGGAAACAAAGGCACCCGGACCTGTTCTTTTCTCCCCCTTTGACATCAATGTCAAAGAAAACACGCTCCCCCTGAGCTGTTGTAGTATTTTTCAGAGGTATCAGATATTCAATCAATACAAACTCCTCCTAACAGGATGGACTCTCTTAGGTGTGAGACGGGATGACACCCAACTTCTGTCGGAGATATTCAAATGGTGTCTTGGCTAGGGGTTTAGTAAGGATGTCTGCAATTTGTTCTGTGGTTGGAATGTAATGGACCTGAACAATCTGATTGGTGACCTTCTCTCTCAGAAAATGGTATTTTATGGGAATATGCTTGGTCTTGGAGTGGAATACAAGATTCTTGGACACACTGATGGCACTAGTGTTATCACAATGAATTGGGATTGGTGCAACATATTTTACCTCCAAGTCTACAAGTGTCTGAATCATCCATAATACTTGAGTGTGACAGGTAGCAACAACAATGTACTCTACCTCTGTAGTTGATAAAGAAATGGAACCTTTCTTTTTTCTCAA
The DNA here is from genome assembly GCA_000966675.3 of Picea glauca. Taxonomy (NCBI): domain Eukaryota; kingdom Viridiplantae; phylum Streptophyta; class Pinopsida; order Pinales; family Pinaceae; genus Picea; species Picea glauca. The sequence goes on along the minus strand of JZKD02S1652423.1, from coordinate 532,961 downwards.
CCATGATACTAGAGAATCTCCTAAGAAGAACGCACCTCCACTCGTTCTTTTCCTTTCATCCATGCAGTTATCCCAATCAACATTTGAGTAGACTGATAATTGAAAATTTTGATTCTTAGGATACCATAGGCCATAGTTCATTGTTTCTTTCAAATATCTGAATATCCTTTTGACAGCTAGCAAATGACTCTGTTTAGGTGCAGACTGATATCTTCCTACCATTCCAACAACATGCATTATGTCTGGGTGAAATGTTGTGATGTACAACAAGTTTCCTATCATTGAAATATATGAACTTTGATCAACATCAGGTGAGTCATCATCCTTGCTTAATTTGCATCCAGTAACAAACAGTGTGCCCACAGGTTTAGAATCATCCATTTGAAACATTTGAAACATTTCTCTTAGATATTTTTCTTGAGAAATGAACATCCCTTTAGACCTCTGAGTAATTTTCAGACCAAGAAAAAATGACATTTCACCTATCATAGACATTTCAAACTCAAAATCCAAGGCAGAAGCAAACCATTGTACCAATGAATCCTTATTACATCCAAAGATGATGTCATCTACATAAACCAACACGATGAGAAAATCATTATCCTTTGTTTTGATATATAGATTGTTGTCAACTGTTCCTCTCTTGAACCCTTTGTCTTTGAGATACTTATCCAGTCTGTGATACCAGGCATGAGGGGCTTGTTTTAACTCATATAAATCTTTCTTCATCTTGCATACTAAGTTAGGGTTATCAGACAGTTTGAAACCCTCTAGTTGTTCCATATAGACTTCTTCATTTAAATCTCCATTTAGAAAAGCTGACTTGGCATCCATTTGATATAATTTAAACCTTTTATGACAAGCATAGGCAAGAAATATTCTTATAGCTTCTAATCTTGTTATGAGCGCAAATGTTTCATCAAAATCCAATCCTTCTATTTGAGCATGGACTTTACAGACTAATTTTTCTTTGTTCTTGACAACTTGTCCCTGCTCATTCAACTTATTCTTAAAGATCCATTTGGAACCAATGATATTTTTACCTTCAGGTCTATGAACCATCTCCCACATATTGTTTTTCTCAATCTGATCAAGTTCATCATTCATTGCTTTAACCCAATGGTCATCTTTGCTAGCTTCATTAAAGTTATTGGGTTCCATCATGGATATGAAAGCTATATGTGATTGTTCAATGTTTTTGATTATCTTTCTCCTGGTTTGTACACCTTTGTCTTTTTCACCAATTATCTGACTTGTAGGATGATTCTTTTGAGTGATTCTAGAGGAGGAATTTGAAGTTGTCTGTTGATTTGAGTCTGTCTAAGTATCTGTGTCTTCATATGATTCAGAGTCTTGATTTTCTGATTCTTGGATTTGTTCATCTTTAACTTTAGCTGTTTCCTCTGTAGAAGACTCATTATTGTACACCTCTCTTGCTGAGATTCCTTCATCAACTTTTATGTCAATACAATCAACCATTTTATGCAGCCTCTTATTATAGCATTTGTATCCTTTACTGTTTGTGGCATACCCTAAGAAGATACATTCATCATCCCTGTCATCATATTTGCCAAGGTTCTCATCATTATTTTTTATGTAACATTTACTCCCAAAGGCTTTGAAGTGTTTGATTGAAGCAGGTCTCCCATACCATAGTTCATAAGGTGTCTTGTCACTTTGTGGTCTGAGGTGGGATTTGTTAAGAACATGGACTATTGTGTGTATTGCTTCTACCCAATAGGTTTGACCAATGTTCTTCTCATTCATCATTGACTTGGCCATTTGCTGCACTGTTCTATTTTGCCTCTCAACTACTCCATTTTGTTGTGGAGTTCTTGGGATTGTGTATTCTCTCTTGATCCCATGCTTATCACAAAATTCTTTGAAATCACTTGACATAAATTCTCCTCCTCTGTCTAATATTACTGCCTTTAACCTCTTTCCTGTTTGATTCTCAGTTAAAGATTTAAATATCTTGAACTTCTCAAATGATTCATCTTTTTCCTTGAGAAAGGAAACCCAAGTAATTTTGGAGTAATGATCAATAATCAACATGAAGTAGTTTTCTTTCCCTGTGCCTTCCTGTTTTTTTGCTCCACATAAATCCATATGAAATAGTTGGAGTGGTTTCTCTTTTGAAGTAGAGCTCTTGGACTTAAACTGTGTCCTGGCTAGCTTTCCTACTTGGCAGGGTTTACACATAGAATCTTGGGGCTTTGATATTCTTGGAAGATCTTTTACTGCCTCAAGATTTTTGAGCTTGATTAAGTGGTCAAAGTTTAGATGTCCAAGTCTCCTATGCGATAACTAGCTTTCATCATGTTTTCTTAGATGGCACTCTTATCTATCTTCTTTCAGCACATATACATTATTTTCTGTCCTTATGCCTTTGGCCACCACTTGTCCTGAGTTTACAGGCTTTATCTTGCAATCCTTGGACGTGAAAACCACTTCACATCCTCTGTCACACATTTGACTTACACTAATTACATTATGTTTCAGCCCATCTACAAGTAGAACATCTTGGGATTTTCCTTTTCCATTACTTAAACTCACCATCCCTTTACCCTTTATTTTACCTGGAGCATCATTTCCAAAGGTTACGTTTCTTGATTTTCTTTCACTTAGAGATAGAAAATTACCTTTGTATCTCGTCATATGTTTGGAGCATCCACTGTCTATATACCAAGGGTTCATTTGTCTTTGAGCTGACAACACTAATCCACACTTGTCACTTTCTTTCTTCTTCCAAACCTTGACATTTTCAGCAGGGGAATTCAAATTTGGATCATAGTTCCTTAAGCGATAGTCAACAGATTTATGTCCATAGTTATGACAGATGTAACATTCTGGTTCATCGAATAAAGGATCATAATGATTGTTATGCTTAAACTTAGTCCTTTTCCCATCCATCAAGTGATTTGTAGTTTGTGGTGGTTTGTTACTTGGTTGTCTCATTCTATGTTTTGGAAAATATCTATACCTTGAATGTCTTGATTGCTCATAATTTAATTTTAAAGAACAATTTACATCTTTATGACCAAATTTAGAACAAAAGAAACAATATCCATAGAAAAAACGTTGGTACCTAGAAGATGGTTGTCTTCTTTGAGAAGGTCGATTTCTTCTATGTTGAAGATTTCTTTGAACATAGAGTACATTATTTCTCTGATCCATAGTTCTAGGTGCCAAGATTGTTAGTAGGTTAAGGCCGAGCACCAACATCCAGTTGGCCTATTACATACATTACCAGTACCAGAATGGAAATGGGGGACTATATCACTGGAGTTTATAACATGTAATGTCCCTGCCGTTATGACGACAAAGAGACATACAACAAGTAATTTTTATTTTTTTAAAGTTGCGTTAGGAAGTACACATCCCAATTAATCATGACATCATTGAACCATAGTGAAATGTATAAATTAAAAAACTTAAAAACATAACACCAAACACGACGTAAGATGACCCATCATCATCACGAATGACGAACCAAAATTAACGCAATGTCGCAATAAATCAAGGTACATGACTCAACATTCACATGACACAAAACAAATAAAATTAGACCAAGGTGCCAGGTATTTATGAGTTATTCTCAAGGCGCAAGGACCAGTCATAAAATACGGTCAACCATCATAAAAATTCCATTACGTGCTAAAATACTAAAGTCTAAGGATGTCATTTATTACATAAAAACCAAAGCACCAGTAGTCTAAACAATCATTCTTACATTGAAAACATTGTGTGCGAGTGAAAAACGACTACATAACTCAATGTGTTAGCATTGTTTTAATGACGCACGACTAAAAAATAAACAAGCATCCATATAACCCGTAGTGCTCGAGTAAATGTCAACCTTTATTTTCATCGCGCAAGGGGATCCAAACACATAACCAATCATACATCATCAATATTTGAGCGCTAATAATCTTATTACTTTTCCAGCACATAATCCATGGTGCAAATCCCAAATACAAGAAAACATTAATTCAATCCATGCACGAGGAAATCTAATCATCGAGACTCTATCATTCATCATGTAAAATTCATTTGTGCATGAAATTTAATGTCTACTACCATCATTTATCACATTATAGTTTATTGTGTACAAGAAGTCTAACAACTCAATGATTACCTATCTCTGCTAAATCAATGGCTCGAGAGAATCAATTACTTAAAACTTTCAAATTCAACTTTATTCAAGGGCGTAAGAGTAAACTGGTGACTTTATCCTTCTTGAATCTATTTATTTCTTGGTGCCCCTGTTATCGGACTAATCGATAGGCGCGGACACTAACTGATCTCCCTTGATCCACCTAGATCTAGAACAAAACACACAAGAACATGACGCTTTCCTTAAGTTTTAAATATTGAATTTACTAACTAAAGAGGGATGAGTGACATACTGTTTAAATGTCGCTTCCTCTCTCCATCGCCATCCTAGCTCCGTTCCAATTCTCATACCATGATGATCCTGCAAAAGAACGCAACCAACCAAAGTGATAGCAATAGCATAAACTCAATATAAACCTATGTATGTGATCAAGGAATCATACGATAAAACACAACAAGCTTTATAGGAAAGAATCATATTACTGTATCA
>JZKD02S1652423.1:493201-518391 GCA_000966675.3 Picea glauca | reverse complement strand
ATTCAAGATATTTTCCATGAATAGAAAATCTATATTACTTTGTTAATGTTGGTATTTCTATAATGAGTCAACCTATTCATAGATTGATTAGGTTCAAAGTGTTTGCTAGCAAACATTTACACTAAGAATCAACACTAAGATTCAAGATATTTTCCATGAATAGAAAATCTATATTACTTTGTTAATGTTGGAATTTCTATAATGAGTCAACCTATTCATAGATTGATTCTGTTTTGGGTAATCTGTAATGGTCATTACCCAAGCTATCAAGATTCATTAGGTTAGTGAGTTGGGCAAAGCTATGATATATGATGAATAATGTGAGTCGGGCCCCATACAAATCCTCAAAAATTCATGAGCTCACTATTACTCCCAATTGGATACTCTGGAAGGCATCCCAAACTGTAACATAAGGGAATCCAAACATTTTGTATTTTATAAAACTTTCATAAAACTTTCAGTCTTTCTAACTTTTTAATTCAAATCTTTTGTATTTTATAAAAATTTCAAATCTTTAGGAATTCAATATATAAATCCATTTTTACATATGTAATATTAGAGTATCATAAGTTTCTTACAAAGTCTAGCTTACAAAGTATCTTACAATGTCTTTTTTACTGTTAAATTATATTAACTCTTTCATAAGTTATGTTGTTTTCAATATTTTTGCACTTGATTCACTACAAAACCAATATGCCTTGTTTACCGTTAAACTATATTAACTCTTTCATAATTTTTTTTGTTTTCAATGTTTTTTCACTTGATGCTACAAAACACTGGTTGTAGGTTTTTAATAATGTGAATCTAGATTCTAAAATGTTTTCAAAATATTTCGATGATATTAAATATCAAGGTTGTATGGTTTTAATAATGCAAGTAGATTATAAAGTTTATTCAATATTGAGGATATTGGAAGAATCCTACACATGAAATGATGTTCTTATTAGATGATATTCTCATATTATAAACAAAATCCATGGGATACCTTGATTTAGGGGTTATTTGTTATTAAAACTATAATATATAAAAGTTATAGAAGTTATGTCAAATTATATTAGGTTTTATATGGGTTAATAGTCATTAAGGGTGACATGGGTTAGAAATTATCAGAGTTATATTAGAGGTCATGTATGGTAGTGGTTACAATACATAGTGATAATATGGTTATGGGTTATAGAATTTTGAGGTAAAGTATTAGTTATTATATGAGATAGGGGTTGAATGAATTAAATGGATTAGGTGTTATAGGGATTAAGGGATATGAGAGTTATTATTTATATGTGTTATGCCATATATAAGATGGAGGTTATACGTGTTAAGGGTTATGGGTCTTATTAGTTACAAGGATCATAGAGTTTAAGAGATGATAAGTGTTAGGAATTATAGGCATTAGGTGTTATAATGTCTATTGTGTATATTAAGGGCCATTGTGGTTGATGATGATAATATATATATGTATTAGATAATAGGTTTTAGGTGTGAGGGATCATAGGTGTTAAGGGTTATAATTTTATATAATAAGTGATTATAGAGGTTAGTCGTAATGTGCCAAATGCGGTTATGGATGAGTGGTTCGGGATTATAGGGGTTAGGGATAATATTAGGAGTTATAATGTTGAATATTATATGGGTCAATTATTAAGGTTTATAAATTCTATATGCAAGGGTTTTAAAGATTATAGGTTATAATTTGAGGTATATGAGTTAGGGGATATATGTTTTATAATATTTAGATGCTATACGAGTAAGGAGTTTTAAGATTTAGTGTTTGTGAGTGATAGGGACATAGGCCTATATGGTTATATGTGATATGGGTTATGTTTTATGATTATAGGGGTTAAGCTCATAGAGCTTATAAGTACTYCGGGTTAGGYTGTATAGGAAAATTATAAGGGTTAGGTGTGARGAATTATATTATTTATGTCATTATGTAYTAACCCCTAATGACATTMTTTTTCCATTATGAGGTTTTKCAYACTAAAATAGGCTCTTGGGGCCCTACAAATATTCAAAGGAAAAAAGCCAATGTCTTATAGCCTAAAATATACTTCTAAATATCATGGACCATGCATAGATTCTAGCACCACACATTTCTTGTAAATGAAATTAGTGGTCTATAGGGGTCATATGAGTTCCATTAGAAGGAATTATGTGTGAGGGATGTAATTTCTTGTGACCCTAGTGATTTTAGAATGATAAAAATGAATGAATCGGGGAATAAAAAATGCTTTTAGGGATTATAAAACTTGCACATGGTGCAAAAAACACCTAAGAAGCCATGAAAGCGCATCTTTGGCCCAAGAGTGTAATATGAGCACCATTCAAATATCTATATTTCATATTTTTAAACCATATTTAAATTCACTGTGCAAGTACCCATATCATCCCTTCAACTTAAAGGAACCTTATTTTTTCAAATTTCCATAACCACTAAAGTGTTGTGAGAGACCACCATGACTGTGTGTTAGCCTCAAGGTTAGTGGGTGAGGACATTTAGGGGTTTGTGCATTTACTGCAACTTCTAAGATTTGGTTGATCAATATTATCTTAACTTTGCTTGTTGGAAAGCCTCTTTGGCAACTAAAAAAGTGTATTCGTCATGTGGTACACCACAAGGAGAAAACCATGGAAATGTTTCTTGGTCAACCACATGATTTGTCTCTAGTGGTTTTATAACTCTTTGATTCTAATTATATAATGATGTTGTCTAGACTTATCTCAACAATTATTTCCCCTTCCAATTGTAGTGACCCTCTGACTAAATAAATAATTATAACGAATAATTCATTTTGGATAATAAAGTCTAATATAGAAATAAAAGAGTCATAGATGGGAACTAATTATCATTACTTCATTTAACATTTAAATATGTGAACTAATTATTATCCTATTGATGATATTTATATTCATATAATATAACTTCAAATTGACAACTTATTAATTAATTCATTAATAACCTAGAGACATTTGTAACTAATTTGTTTATTTGTAACGACCCCATCGTTACGACAACAAGCAAAGAAATTTTTTATTTTTTTTGTTTTCAGGAGTTAAGAGGCAAGAAGGTGACGACAACAATAGTTTAACCACACCACTGACAATGAACGCAAGCACATAGTCCAAGCAACAGGTTACTATGAAACCACACACAGGTTCAAGGACCACTAGCAAAACATGCACAGGATAACAAGGAGGACGACTACCCACCTGGCACAACATGACCACACTTACAAGATAAGGTAAAACATCCCCATCCTAACATCACGACCTAGACGAATAGAGACTAGAACCTCAAGGCGTGTGGACCTAATGCCTGAAGGCGTTCGACCCTTGTGCCAAGAGCAACTTACACGCTCAACAACAGTCACACAAAAAGCACCTACTCCGGCCAAGATCTTGTTCGTCGCTATCCCCCAGGGCATGCCACGATCCCCTTATCAGGAATCATGTTGTTCCCAGGTGATATATGAGTTAATAACTTTGGCACAATGCATCCTATCTGGACCAAGGAATCTAGATAAAACTGACACACTAGAAACCGAATACTGGGAGGAAAACCACACCCATACCCAAACAAAAGGTCGGTGAAACTACAGAGGATGAAGACAAGGGATGACAAAATCCAATACACGACATCATCCATGACCCAAGCAATCACCTAGTCTAAACTAGTCAAGGTTACCATCTATTTAATCATGGCTTACCATTCTAAATGGGGTACATCTAAAATGAAAATTGTCATTGATGCCCCGGCTAATTTAAGTTAATACCATAGATATAGCAAATCTAAGTAATCAATACTATAACTATAATTACAAATACAATCTATCCTCAATTATAAATCAATTTAGCAAGTCTAAAATTGGCAATCTAGTCCTTACTCACCAATCTAAATTTAATCATTATTACAACCCAAATGGACAATTCTATATTAATCCAAAATATCCATCTAACTAGCCATTAACTTAAATAACAATATTAACAATTGTAAAGTAGAACACTACCATCATGACACTTAAGAACAATTAAACCTCGACATGTAGTCTAGCTATAATGACAGAACTAATAGTACTAGTTGTCTTATTAACATTGAGAAGGAAACTGCTAACTATTAATATCGCTATAGAAATTTGACAAGGAAATTAACGTAGTAGTTACACAACGATTAATATAGAAATTACCAAGGAACTTAATGTAACAATTAACATAACGATTAATTCAACAAAAACAAGTCAATTTACATGACTGTTTATATAACAGTTAACATAGCATTAACAAGGCGATTAACATGTCAATTAACTCAACAATTAATATAGCAAATAACAAGGAAAATTACATGACTTTTAACATAAAAATTAGCATAGAAATAACAAGGCAATTAACATGTCAATCACAACAATTATTATAGAAATAACGAGGAAAATTACATGACTATTAACATAACAATTAATATAGAAATAACAAGGCGATTAACATGTCAATAACAAAAATTGTTATAGAAATAACAAGGTAAATAACATGACAATTAATGGAATGAGGGAATCGTTGTAGCAATTATGGTTGGCAGTGAGAAAGTTGGGTACCCAAAATTGAAGGAAGATAAAAAAAAAACAATACAATAGCAGAAGGACCAACTCGTGGTCATTCCCAATCAATGCAATCATAGTTTTTAAGGAGTATTGCTATCCCCCACATCAGCAAAACACAATATACAATTGATGGCAAATCGTGCCCAATCAACAACACACACACACTCAAAATTTTAAGGGTAATTAGTTGTGCCACACATCAACAAACACAGTCAGACAAAACACTACACAATAAGGGAAAAACATGGTAATTAATTTCCGCAGCAAACATGTTGTAATCAATGATAAAGTTGTCTTGCAATTAGTGATAAAAACACGCCGACGAAGGCTGAAACATGTTGGTAATGTCATTCAAGTCACAAAATAAAAACAAAATGGGGCAATACTATCAATTAAAAATAGAATAATGAAAATCAAAATGCGGCAATTCGGAATGGGGAAAACATAACAAAAAAAGAATGGGACAATCATAGAGAAACAAATGTATTCACACCACAATATTTTTTTTATGCAAAATCACAGTCTTCTTCAAGGGAAATATCCAAACACAAAGGTATTCAAATCGTCATATTTCTTAAATGCAAGACACATACAGGAAAAATAAAAACGTTTTTGTTTTTCTTACCAGGATACCTTTACCACGCAGATAGGAATAGCCAAAAAAAAATGTGTTTTGCCTGTCCAGGGTACCAAATATAAAACACAGACTAAGAAATTAAATAGTTTTTACATTTCTAGGCTACCAATATAACGCAGACAGGAATAACTAAAAAAAAAACGTTTTTTCTATTTCCATTGTACCAAATATAAAAATGCAGACTAAGAAATTAACACATTTTTCCACTGCCAGGATGCCAAATATAAAAAACGCAGATAGGGAATTTAAAAACGTTTTTCCATTGCCAATATGCCAATTATCAAAACAAAGATAGGGAATTTAAAAACGTTTTTCCATGGCTAGGATGCCAAATATCAAAATGTAGATAGGGAATTTAAAAACGTTTTTCCATTGCCAGGATGCCAATTATAAAAAACACAGACAGGGAAAAAGATAAATTCTCACCATCAATCAAATAAATTGTCGGGTCGAATATCCACATCAAGGTGTAAGACAACAATCAACCAAGGACAAGAAACATAGGTAAACGGCTGACAGGAACATCCTTCGCTCATCATCCACACACAGAAAAGCAGGGCCTTGAGATCCATAGGTCTATTAACACCGAAGCAATGACCATAGATCAGGCTCTTGGCCGACTGCTCAGTTGTGGACTGATGAGCTAGGGACGAAGTCAAACAACCATAAAGGTCACAATCAAACACCACAAGGTGGTCAAGACATATGGGGGAAACAAAGGCCATGGGAGTCAATCAATCATCGAGATAGGATAATAAAATTTCCATTCATCAATCTAGACAATAAATTTACTTACTCCAATAAACCTGTAGATCAAAGAATAAATCCTACCACAATCTACTATACAAAAATGAAGAGAGCATACAGTTGCTTGATCGCTCTCTCTAAGTGATGTCCTACGTGCTCCATGCAAATCCCTCTTGCCGACCGACAAGACTTCACCGGTACCTCCCAGCCAATGCTAGGGGTACTCTTCTTCCCCCTTAGCCCCCCGAGCTACAAAGGGGCCACCCACACTATCCAAAGATTTAGCTAGCTCCAAGTTCGCCTCGCAAGGCCGAGCTACCACTCCTCACCGAACTGGGTATCCCAACTCCCACAAGCTAAGTCAGTCAAGTAGAGATTTTTGGAGCGTAACATTACACAAATAGAAGAGATCCATCATCCTTCTCCTCCCTTCGTTATATAGAGTTTCAAAGTCCCTTACTTTCCTAAAATCTCATTTAATTAAATTTTTAAAAATTAAATCCTAAAAATTCCTCCCCGTACAGGTGTCACCCATCCCCTTCATTCCTCCACAAATTAATTTATTTAATTAATTAATTTCTCTTATTTACCTCACCCACCTAGAGTCACTCCTAGAATCTCTCCTAGGTGTCCCCAAATTCTCTTACAGTTTTTAATGACTTTCCCCATTATCAATTTTCTAGTTCAGTTTTAAATTAGAAAGCTCTTAATGGTAGATACCTTACTAAGTTTGACTTTCTTCTTTTTCCCTTGGGTTTCCCTTTTCTTCTTATGTTTCCCTCTTTTCCTAGTTTCCTAAATAATTTAGATTTCCCTCTTTCCCCTTTTCATTTAGGACTCAAATTGACAGGTGTAGAAATTAACCCCCTTTTTCCTTTTTCCCTTTTTCGTTAATAATTTTAAATTATCATGAATAATAAAACAATTATTTCCCCTTTTTTTAAATTTTACCATAACAGATTTTTATGAATCATTTAAATTGCTTACCCCCTTATTGTTACAATATTTAACAAAGAGTATAATTATTGTTTATGTTTTGTTTTTTTTTATTACATAGATAGGCAAAACTTTACCACTAGCATAATTTAGACTTAGACCTTAAATTTTCGTGTTGGGCGACATTTTATTAGGGAAATTGTTTTTGAAAATTCTTAACATGTTATTCATCCTAAGGCCATCTATGTTCATTCATTTATCATCAACAACGTAACGTGCCCTTAAGGATGCACTAGGTGCTCTAAGGGTGCCACTCGCCTTAATCTGTTTCCTTTGCACGACGTGCCCTTCAGGATGCATTACGTGTTCCAAGGGTGCCACTCACCTCTTTCCATTTTTCTTGCACGACATTCCCTTCGGGATGCACCACATGCTCCAAGGGTGCCACTCACATCTTGACTGACTTGGTAGACATAAAAAACCCCTAGAGTCAATACTTCGTCAGGTGAACTTGTGGGAGACTAAGGGCCTCTAAGGAATAATGATGCATCCGCACTCCTTGGAGCACGACCGCTCACACATGACCTTCTTTCTCCTATGGCCCGAAGAACTCAACGGCTCTTCTATTTCCCTTTCGGGAAATCTACACCGACAATTTACTTCGCACGATCCCTCTTCTTTTACTTTACCAAGGAATCGGAACTCACAGCTTCGCGAGTTCACGGTCTATCTCTGGGTCCTCAATTCTCTGAGACCCGATGGCTTTGGTCAACGTGGACTTCCTCTCACCTTCGCTATAGGGACTTCGTTCTATCGTGTATTCACAACTCGCGACACCAATCACTCGGGGTTCTAACCTCCGATACCCGATGCGCTGAAGTGCTGAAACTCGCGATCTCGCTTCCTCGCGACTTCGCACCTTGCACGACCAAATGTCTCCTACCTCGACTCCCTATGCTCGAGACACCGAAATTCTGATGGGTTATGCCACCTGTCTTCCACTATCCCCTGTGGCCCACACTACTTACACCATTGTCGGGGCATCACACCTCACTATATCGCGACTTCCATTGTGTAGACTTGGAGTCTCACCTTACGAACTCCCGATATGTCGATCCACGAGTAGGGCCAATGCTCCTCGTGATCCATATCGACGGCTCCTACCCTCCTGAGCTTCGAACCCTTTCCACACCTGCACTGTAACTTCCTTGCACCTTGCAAGATCCAACGTTCCACGGAATTTCGCGAAATCTCCTCAGAGAATTTCATCCGTCTGTTTCTTCCTTACACAATCCACAAAACGACGAGTTGTTCTTCCATAGAACTCATCACCTTGTGCGTAAACCTACGACGTTCCTTGCAACCTTCAGGCACAACTTTCTCACTTATTCTTCAATGAACTTTGAAGGCCTGTCCTTCCTGAACTTGTTCTCGACTTTTCAAGTCCTTCTGAGAACTTCTTGCGTGCACTCCTTGCGGCAAACCTTCAACAACTTCTAAGTGTTGAATTTTCGACTCTGTGCACACCTGCATCAGCAGTCTTCAATAATTTTCTCTGAGTCGCAACTCTGAGACTTTTCCCCTGGCCTGCGCACTCCTTGCATGGCTCTGATACTAAATCTGCACTTCTAGGAACTTAGAACAAAAGTTATCTCTATCTGAAGCCCTCTGTCAACGCACTCCTTGCGAAAAAATTCAACTGCACTCCTTGCAGGAATTCTCTGGCTCAGAATCGAGAAACAATTGAAACTAATTCCCTCTTCCATACAGACTTCTATCCCACCATGAAATCACATACACAACATATAAAAGCAAATGTATTACAATAAGCAAACATTCATGAGCACATAAACATAAATATACAAAGAATAACACAAACCATGAATTTGAATCAGAACTCTTTCTATTAATTCAAATGTTTGTACATGGGTGCTCTTCATACAATTCTCTACGTGCTCTTCTCTTCTTGCTACTCTAGCTATTCCAGATAATGTTATATGTACAATGAGGGTGTCTATATCCTGTTTCCCTCTTGCGCTCTAAAGCTATCAAATCTAGAATTAAATTCCTATCTATTAACATTAACTATTTTAAATGTCGTCTATCTACCTAAGGACGAGAGCTTAAAGGCTCAAGGTCCAATACAATATACAAAGTGTGCTTCATTAAATCCACACATTAATGTTTGCGCAACAATATCAAGGTGTTTTCAAAATTTGTGCTGGCGCTGTCCAACTGTCTTTCTGCTCCACGTTGGCTCGCTGGATGGTTCGGTGATGCTCCTGCATCATACTCCTCAGCTTAAAAAATTTCATGGACTCCTGTCCATGAGCTCCTGCATGGTTTGTCCATGCTTTTGGATCTCTGCTTCGCTCTCCTAGCTTGCATCCTCCACTGGGTGATTCTTCCATTTCACCAGATACTCGAAGTATTGCTTCCATCTGGTCTTTTTTCTTACCCTCTTATCAAGTATGCATTCCATCTGTGGCTTTTCTGCAATCGACATCTGCTTCTGCCACTGAACTTCTAGTTGTTCATCACTTCCAGCTCTTGCTTCCTCAGCCTTATATGGATATAAGTCTGAGACATTGAATGCCGAAGATATCTCGATGCCATCCGAAAATTCAATTTCATACGCATTCTCTCCGAATTTCTTCATGACTCTACAAGGCCTGATTTTCTTCATTTTGAGCTTGTTGTATGTTACCCTCAGGAACCTTTCCTTCCTCAAATGTGCCAGAACTAGATCACCAACTTCAAACTGAATTTGTCTCCTCCGCTGATCTGCTCTGCATTTATATTCCTGACTTGGGTTGATTAGTCGCTGCTTTACTCTGATGTGAAGTTCTTTCATTGCCTCAGCAAATTCTTCTGCACTAGCACTACTAGTCGTAGTCTGTTATGAATCTCGCAATTCAGAAACTCCTCTCGGTTGTGTACCATACACAATCTGAAATGGGATTTTCCCTGTACTCCGATTCACTGAATCGTTGTATGCAAACTCTGCCTGTGGCAACACATTGTCCCAACTGTTGTGGTGCTCTGTCACCAATCTTCTTAACAAGTCTCCCAGAATTCTGTTGACCACTTCTGTTTGTCCATCTATCTGAGGATGGTAAGATGAACTAAATGCCAAGTTAGTTCCTAGCTTCTTCCATAGCGTCCTCCAAAAATTCCCTATGAATTTGGTATCCCTGTCTGAAATTATGCTTCTCGTCAATCCATGGAGTCGCACAATCTCTTTGAAAAACAAATTTGCGATGTGGGTTGCATTGCTGGTCTTATAGCATGGGATAAAATGTGACATCTTTGAAAACGTATCCACCACCACAAATATGGAATCAACCCCACTCTGCGTTCTCGGCAACCCAATACAAAATCCATGCTTATCACCTCCCATGGTCTCTCTGGTATGGGCAATGGCTGATAAAACCCTGCATTTTGTTTTCTCCCCTTTGAATGCTGGCAAATTCAGCATCTCTCAACAAACCTCTTGACATCTGATCGCATGCCTGGCCAAAAATATGATTCGATCAGCTTGGCAAATGTTTTTTCATGACCAAAGTGTCCTGCTAGTCCACCACTGTGCTTCTCTTTCAACAAATTCTCCCTCATGGAGCAATTTGGAATACACAGTTGATTGCCTCTGAACATCAATCCATCCTGGGTCATATAATATATCCACAGGCTTCTGTCTTTGAGAAATGGATTCTCAGTTGCTTCATATGCTTCTCCAAAGTCGGCACCACCTGCATACATATCTTTAAGATTTTCAAAACCCAATGTTCTGACTTAGAACTCCTGCAGCAACAAACACTTCCTTCTCAAAGCATCAGCCACTTTGTTAGCAGTTCCTGAAATGTGTTTAATCACAAATGTTAAATTTTGCATATACTCTACCCATTTTGCATGCTTCTGATTCAACTTCTCTTGTTGACTCACAAACTTCAATGCATGATTATCACTGTACAATATGAATTCTTTCGGGATCAAGTAATGCCTCCACTTCTTCAGTGCCTATATGAGAGCATAAAATTCCTTATCATACGTGGAGTATTTCAGTTTTGCTTCATCCAGCTTCTCACTGAAATATGCAACTGGTCTGTCTTCCTGACTTAAAACCGCTCCTATGGCAAAGCCACTTGCATCACATTTCACCTGAAATGTCTTCTGGAAATCTGGTAACACCAAAACCGGTTGTTTCGTTATCTTCCACTTCAACATATTGAATTTTTTCTCCACCTCTGTTGTTCAATGAAAAGACTTATGTCACTTCTTGACTGTGTCCATCATTGCTGCGCTAATTCCACTGAAATTCCTGATGAATTTCTGGTAGAAACTAGCCAAACCATGAAAACTTCTCACCTCGAAATCATTTCTCGGTGATGGCCAATTCTTAATCACTTCCACCTTGTCCGGATCCATCTTCAACTCATTCACTGAAATAACAAAACCCAAGTAAATGAGCTCTGTCTTCATAAATGAGGACTTCTTCATATTAATCAACAACTTCTCCTGCTGTAGTTTTCTCATCACAATGGCCAAATGCTTCAGATGTTCAGCCTTTGTTTTCCTGAAGATCAGTATGTCATATAGATATACGACAACAAACTTCTCGATGAATTCCCTCAAGACTTCATTCATCAGCCTCATAAATGTGCTTGGTGCATTCGTCAAACCAAACAGCATGACTATCCATTCATACAGTCCTTCGTTTGTCTTGAAGGTTGTTTTCCACTCATCACGTTCTCTCATGCGAATCTGGTAATATCCGCTCTTTAAATCAATATTTGAAAAATAATTTTCCCCACTCAGGCAATCCATTCTCAGCAATGGGAATCTGTACCTGATGGTTATTTTGTTGATGGCTCTCGAATCGGTGCACATTCTCCGACCTCCATCCTTCTTTGGACTAAGAACTGTCGGAACAACACATGGACTCAAGCTTTCTCTGACCAATCCTTTGTCCAATAAATCTTGGACCTGCTTCTTGACCTCCTCATTTTCTTCCAGCATCAACCTGTATGCATCTTTGTTCAGTAAACTAGCTCCTGGTATGAGGTCTATGTGATGAATCACACTCCTTATCGGTGGCAACGAATGAGGCAATTCATCCACTATGATATCAACAAACTCTTCCAGTAGTTCCTGAATTTCATCTGGAAAATCATCCACTCTTGTGCTAGTCAGAACAATCTTTGGCTTCTTGACCACAAAGAATTGTGGATCTTCTTTCTTCTCCATCTCTGTAAGAAGTTCCTTCCCACTCATGAGAAGTATTGTGTTGTTCACTTCCGGCTTCGCCTCCTTATCCTTTATCGGAAGCAACCTGTGTGTCCTCCCATCCTTTTCCAAGGTATATGTGTTCATTCTCCAATCATGAACCACATTTTTGTCATATTGCCACGGCATACCCAGCAATAGATGACATACATCCATGGGAATAACATCACATAGTACTTTATCATTATATCCCCCTATCTTGAATTCAACTAAACATTGTTTAGTGACACTCACCTGATGTCCCTTCTGTAGCCATGAAACTTTGTATGGACTCGGGTGATCAGTTGTCTCTAGCTCCAACTTTTCCACCATCTCAATTGAAACAATATTATCTGTGCTACCACTGTCAACAATAACCTTGCATACCCAGTCCTTGGTTTTTCAATCCATCCTGAACAGTCTGGTTCTCTGAGGTGAACTCTCCACCTCCTTCTCAGGTGTCAAAAGGACTTTGTGTACCGTCAGTGACCTTCCACCTTCTGTATCTTTGGTCTCAACATCACACCTCTGTGCTTCTGCAATGTGAGCTTCTTCGATGTCCTTCTTTTTCTCTGGACACTCAAATGACCTGTGCCCATTCTTTCCACATGTGAAACATGTGATAACTCCACCTCGGCCTCTTCCTCTACCTCTGGTACGAGGAAAATTATTTGCGTCAGCATAATCTCCCTTCTGCTCATTATGTTGCCCTCTTTGTTCAACATGTGGTCCTTTCTGTGAGGTACCACCTCATTCCACTCTACCCTGAGGTTTCTTCCATTCCTCCTTGGGATTCTGATATTTTTCCTGGGCAACTGCCTTGCCTCTGGGATGGCTTCTGCCTCACCCTCACTGACCTTTCTTACGGCTCAGCTTCTCCTCTGCTTTCAGAGCCATATGATACGCATCTTCCACCATTCAGATGGTTACAATGCTCAATTCATCCTGGATATCGTATCTTAAGCCATTCATATACCTGGAAACTTTTTCATCATCGCTCTCCCGATGACCTGCCCTGATATTGAGCTTGTAAAATTCCTCCGTGTACTCCTTCACTATCATCAACTTCTGTCTCAGGTTCTACATTCTCCTGAATAGTGTGATCTGATAATCCCTGGGATGAACTTTGCCTTCATCTTTGCAATCATTCGATCCCAGCTTTTGATATTTTGCTTTTCTTTGGAACATCTATCCGCTTGAATCTCGTCCCACCATAATGTTTCATGTCCCTTCAACTTTGTGACAACATACCTAACCTTTTTATCCTCTTCAATATCCTCATAATTGAAGTAGGTATCAAGAGTTCTAATCCAATCTAGAAGCTCTTCTGCATCCAGACTTCCTTCATAAGCTAGAATGTCCATATTTGTCTTTGAACTCATCTGGGCAATAGCTTTTATCAACTGCTCAGTTGATGCATCCTCAGCTGCAACTTCCTCCTCGCGTTCAACTTCTATTTCATTGTTGGAGTCACTAATATCTCTAGCACTAGCTGTGCGTCTCTACGCTGCTTCCATATCCTCGAGTCTCACTCTGAGATCTCTCATCTATCTCTCCATTTCTAGATTTCCTGCTGGCCTACCTCTTCTTCTCACCTCCCTATCTTCTGGTTCAGGTGACTTTCTTTCCCTCCTGGGCGGCATGGTGAATTCTCTCTCTCTCTGCTACAAAAAACAAAGAGTTAACCCCGCTCTGAAACCAAACCTGACGCATATCAGAGTGCTCCTTTTCTCTGGCTCCCTTGTCTGAAGTATACAGACGAGATCTTGGCTCTGATACCAAACCTGATGCATCCGCACTCCTCGGAGCACGACCGCTCACACAGGACCTTCTTTATCCTATGGCCCGAAGAACTCAATGGATCTTCTATTTCCCTTTCGGGAAATCTGCACCCATAGTTTACTTCACACGATCCCTCTTCTTTTACTTTATCGAGGAATCAAAACTCGCAGCTTCACGAGTTCACGGTCTATCTCTGGGTCCTCAATTCTCCGAGACCCGATGGCTTTGGTCAACGTGGAATTCCTCTCGCCTCCGCTATCGGGACTTCGTTCTATCGTGCTTTCGCAACTCGTGACACTAATCACTTAGGGTTCCAACCTCCGATACCCGATGCGTCGAAGTGCCAAAACTTGTGATCTCGCTTCCTTGCGACTTCGCACCTTGCACGACCAAATGTCTCCTACCTTGACTCCTGATGCCTGAGATGTCGAACCTCCGATGGGTTATGCCACCTGTCTTCCACTATCCCCTGTGGCCCACACTACTTACACAGTTGTCGGGATATCACACCTCGCTATATCACGACTTTCGTTGTGTATACTTGGAGTCTCACCTTACGAACTCCTGATATGTCGATCCATGAGTAGGGCGAACACTCCTCATGATCCCGATCAACGAATCCTACCCTCCTAAGCTTCGAACCCTTTCCACACCTGCACTGTAACTTCCTTGCACCTGGAAATATCCAACGTTCCATGGAATTTTGCAAAATCTCCTTGGAGAATTTCGTCCATCCATTTCCTCCTTACACAATCCACGAAACGATGAGTCGTTCTTTCACAAAAATCGTCACCTTCTACGTAAACCTACGGTGTTCCTTGCAACCTTCAGGCATAACTTTCTCACTTGTTATTCAATGAAATTTGAAGGCCTATCCTTCCTGAACTTGTTCTCTACTCTTCATGTCCTTCTGAGAACTTCTTGCATGCACTCCTTGCGGCAAACCTTCAACAACTTCTAAGTGTTGAAGTTTTGACTCTGCGCACACCTGCAATAGCAGTCTTCAATACTTTTCTCTGAGTCACAACTCTGAGACTTTTCCCCTAGCCTGTGCACTCCTTGCATGGCTCTGATACTAAATCTGCACTTCTGGGAACTTAGAACAAAAGTTATCTCTATCTGAAGCACTTTGTCAACGCACTCCTTGCGGACAAATTCAACTGCACTCCTTGCAGGAATTCTCTGGCTCAGAATAGAGAAACAATTGAAACTAATTCCCTCTTCCCTACAGACTTCTATCCCACCATGAAATCACATACATAGCATATAAAACCAAATGTATGACAAGAAGCAAACATTCATGAGCACATAAACATAAAAATACAGAGAATAACACAAACCATGAATTTGAATCAGAACTCTTTCTATTAATTCAAATGTTTGTACATGGGTGCTCTTCATACAATTCTCTGCATGCTCTTCTTTTCTTGCTGCTCTAGCTATTCCAGATAATGTTATATGTACAATGAGGGTGTCTATATCTCGTTTCCCTCTTGCGCTCTAAAGCTATCAAATCTAGAATTAAATTCCTATATATCAGCATTAACTATTTTAGATGTCATCTATCTACCTAAGGACGAGAGCATAAAGACTCAAGGTCCAATACAATATAAAAAGTGTTCTTCATTAAATCCACACATTAATGTTTGCGCAACAATATCAAGGTGTTTTCAAAATTTGTGTTGGCGCTGTCCAGCTGTCTTTCCTCTCCACGCTGGCTCGCTTGATGGTTCGGTGATTCTCTTGCATCAAATAAGGTCCCCACCATATTAAGCTCCCCTTAGAATCATCGTGAGCAACTGTCGCAGTCCACTTTCACGACATTGTGGGTCCTCTCAAATTAGGTAAATGTTAACCTACAGTTCGAGCTACATCTGGAGTGCTAGTAGGCTGTGGCAGGGCTATTGTCCACACCTCTCCCTCAACATCTCTAGTAGTCATGCGTGACCCCTTTACTCCACATGTGAGTCTGGTTGGAAAGCTATCGTCAACTTTCATCATCAATGAATCATGTCAGAATATATCCATATCATATCATCTAATCAGATGCACTAATATCACAGTTAAACAATCAAACCCCAATGGTACACTCCCTGAATCGATTCGGAGTCTAAGGGGTTCCATCGATGCCTCTGCATCCTCAAGGTCCAAAATCCTGGACACTCAATAAAACCGAGTCGATAGAAACTGTCTATGCCAATGCAGTAAAACAACATGTCATCAACCCATAACGCCTCATAATCAAAATCAAATGTTTTAATAGCATAATAATCTGGATCACTTGCGAGCAAGTTTCCTCAAAGAATAAGTTTTCTCAGTTCACCAAAGAAGGATGTTACATACACCCCCTCTTGGTATAAACTTCATCCCGAAGTTTCACAGTATAAGTGCTGAAATAATGTGTATCACAGTATCATAATTCTATCTATCAAACAAAAATGGAAACTGTTGGCGCATATCATATGCATCCTTCATGGTCGCCGAGTGTGGACTATAGTTATCCCACCGGACCTTGACCTGATCTACTATTTGACATCGTAGCTATCAAATGCGATGATCCAAGATGTGGATCGGCTTAGGCATGAGCTCCCCCTCATCCGATACCTGCAAGGAACGCATGTCAATAACATGTGTAGGATCACTAATATAATGTCTCAAAATAGATACATGAAAAAAATTGTGCATATGCCTCAAAGAATTGGGCAAGGCTAGTCGATAGGCCATAGGCCCCTTTCTCTCCACAATCTCGAAAGGTCCCATGAATCTAGGAGATAGTTTATCTCCCTTTACAAACTTGATCGAACTCTTATGCGGTTTAACCCGTAAGAAGACTTGATCAACAACCTTGTAACTATGGTCGACATGGTGTGCAACGCCATAACTCTTCTGCCAATCCTGCACTTCTTTAATCCTTTGTCTTATTGTTTTCATTTTCTCTTCCATTTCTTGTATCGCTTCTGGTCCCACTAGGACCCTATCCTCAAGACGATCCCAACTCAAAGGCGTTCGACATGGTCGCCCGCAAAGAAACTCGAAAGGCGCCATCTTGATGGTTCTTTGGTAACTATTGTTATAAGAGAATTCCACCAGTGGTAAGTGTTATCACTCCAGGAAACTCATCTAAGATGTAAGTCGGATATGTCTGGTAACTAACTCTTTTTGAAGCAATTTTCTTAATAAATGATGTGGTTTTTTGGATCAAGATGAATATCTAGGGACTGGACTGTGTTTTCAAGACTGTCTAGGAATACAAAATATCACAAGGCCTTCTAGCAATGCAGTCAGACAATGTTTGATTAAATGGGGAAGAAAACAACTATTGAACCAGATTATACTTTATGCCAACAAGAACAATGGGTTAAATAACCAAATAAATAACTTATGATCATCAACTAAAACAATTAACTAGTGAGATGACAGTCACTGCAAATTGAATGAGCATCAACAAAGAACTTTCACTCATAAGATATCAGAGCGCAGAGGAGAAAAATTTGACAACACAACTGAAGGAAGCTTGAAATTTTTTATAAAATAAGAATAAGTCTTTTCATTACAGTGGCAGCATCATAGCACTCAAAATTGAACCCCCTAGTTCCTATTCTACCTTCAGCTTTATAGCTTTACAAAGTATTTCTAAGATCTTGAAAACAAGGATCAAATATACTAAACATAGTAACTCAAAATTCTATTGCAAAAGAAGTGGGATGCTTCCCCAAAATGAGGCTAATCCCAGATTTGTCTCCATTGATTGTTGGTGAAGTGTAGAACATCCTCCCAAGGCTAAATGATGACTTTCAAATAGAGACTAAGTCGAATTTGCTGATGTGGCCAGGTGTCCTGCTTTTCTGCCTTTGTTAAAGACATCAAAAAGCTTTGAAACACCTCCTTTCTCTGTCAAAAATAAATGTTGTGCTAGACTTGATAATTCACCACATGTCTATTCCAAGAGGTTTCATCACATTCTGATTCGAAAATTTCTGATCTGGGCAAAAATTCACTCATTCTGGCAGTTACAGGCTTTCGGTGGTTAAATGGAAAGCTTCTGTGTGAATTAACCACTGAAATCACATCTTTCGGTGGTTAATGAACAGTCGTCCTGTTCGCCTAAACCACCGAAAGTCAGAATTTCCAGAAAACAATGCCTTCGGGAAAAATCAATTTTCTCAGCCATGGAATATCCGTTTTGCACGTTCAAATAGTCTATTTTTAACTACATATCGTAATATTTCCAATGGTGCAATCAGATTTGGATTTGGATCTCGGGAAGCTATCTAAAATTTCCCTACAATATTAGGCATCTTTCCTTCAAAAATGCCGGTGCGTTTTTGAGTGCTAACATCTGGCTCCAACTGGGATGGATACCTCCCTGTGAGGTGTCCAAGAACCTAGCAGACCTTGTGCCTTTAATATTATGCCATGGAGTCATTAATCCTTTTCGGTGGTTAATGAGCACACACACGGGCTTGCCTAAACCACCGAAAAAAGAAACTTACCCAAAAATCAAAACTTGATGAATCTCGATTACCTGTGCAAAAAGAATATCCCTCTGCTCTGTTCTGCGCTTAATTTTCTTGGTGACTTATTGATTTATCCTATTTTATTTCCCTAACGTGTGAAGCTACTCAGGCTTCACTTCTCATGTTGCTCATTATATGGTCAATGTGTGCAACCCAGTCTTGCACTCTATTGCAGTAGTTTCCCATAAAATCCTTCAGTTTAGAATAGTAGATAGCCTTCAAGTGTAAATCTTCTTCCTGGAAAAGACCTGCAAGAAAATTTACATATGCAAAAGGAGGATAAAAATGAATGGTAACAGATATTTGTAAAGCCACTAGTCCAGTAGCCAATGATGACCCCAGATGCCAGTAAGCCACAGCCAAATGCATATATGGTATTCAACAAAAACAATGCACAGATGTAGTTGTCTATATATATTCAGGCCCGCCAAAGTTGATGCACCTTTTGCAGCTTCGTCAACTCCAGATATGTTATCAGCAAGAAATGGAGGAGCTTCCGGCAAAAAGTCAATGCCTGCCAAGTGCTGAATCCATTAAATGGCCTTTGTGCTCTTTTCTCATGATATGCAAAGTTGAGACCTGAAGATAGTTTAGCTATCTAATGAGGAAGCTTAATCCCAGTGTTATCTGGAAACAAGTTTATAAGATAATTTTTCTCACTGCCTCCTTGCATACCATCAACCCCAACACAAACAACATACAACTTTAGCAAGTATTCAAATTTCAGAGTGACCAATTTGCTAGGCTTTGTCCCACTAGTCAGTTCATCATCATAGACATGAACAATGATAGTAAGAAGGTGAACCGGTTGCATCCATGTCTCTGTAAACCTTTTCTGGATCATGTATCAATACAACAGCAGCTTTAGATACAAATCATTTTTAGATCCTCTGATATATGCAGGTAGCCTTTTAAAAATGACCAAATATAGTAAAAAAACTTCTTTTTGACTTTCTTCTCCAAGAATAGTGTTTAGACTTGGTTTGATAATTCATAATCATCCTATTCCATAAGATTTCACATTATTCCAACTTGAATATCTCGAATCTGGGCAAAATTTTGAATATTCTGGTTAAAACAACTTTCTGTGGTTAACAGTATTTGGATTTAAGCACCTTGTCCACCGAAAGCACTTCTTTTCGGTGGTTAATGAGCACTGGAGGGCTCGCCTAAACCACCGAAAAATAGAATTAATTCAAAAATCAAAATATCAAAATTCTGATTACCTGTATTACTGCAAACGATTTCACAGCTTCTTGGAAGAGCCCCCCTTCTCTCTGACTGGACTTGTAACTTTATCATGATGTATTTCAACCTGTATTTCTACCTCCATGGAGCTGGCAATTTGGGCAAGGGTTTCCAAACCTGCATGATCCTGTGCTGGAGGTCGGTAAACTGCTGTTGTGGTTGAGTATGGCTATGTATAGGCTTCAGCCTATAAATATTATTAATCACACCTTCATTTTGCAAATTCCAATCGATCTAGATCAACTTTCCTAAATCCTTTTACAATATGCATATATCCCAAAACATAAATCTCAAGGATTTGATACTGATGCCAGCTGACCAATCTGTTCTGTTAGATGATCCATTTTTTGGTTTTTACTCCACCATTTTCCATTTTCAGATGGTTTCTCATCCTGATCTTTTGGTAAGACATTCTGGCACCACAGATTCAGCCTCCTCTGTCCCTCATGCTGAGGTTAGAATCTCTGAAAGAATTTGTTCCCAAAATACATCATTGATTTCAGCTATATATACTCGCCATCCAAAATAATATCTCCATTGCCTTCTGAAGAAAACCTATCTTTGTCAATGTATAATCTCATTTCCATAGCAATTGGTTCATAGTTGGCATCTTGGCTATGTATTTCAGGATGCAAATAATCTTCACTTGGAAAACTGCCATTTTGATTAACTATCATTATACCTTGCATTTTAGGCAATTGAAACTAAGAAGTAAGAAGTTTTGTTTTTGTGCCTATAGATTCTGCCCAATTTGAAACTGAATACATATCTGCAAATGAAATCCCTTAGACAATTGTACAACCATAACCGAAGTTTGAATTCCATTCTTGTTCCTCGTGATGCCCTTTACATGCGATCCCCTGCCTGCATAAATTTCATCAAACAGTGCATGGACAGATCCCGTATTTCACGAAAATCAATCTGTCTCTAAAGTGCCACATTCAACATTTACAAAGCAATCAACACTGGAATCTTCCAATGTCAACATGTCTGAGGAATTTTCTTCATTTATTATGGCATCTCTTTGAAGGGAAGAATCCTTATTGCACTCGATGAATTGCTTTTCCTGAACCTTTACAACAATTTGCTCCTTCTTCCTAGGATGATTAGCTTCCCTTGCAGCCAATATTGGGTCGTTATTGCATTCACTTATAAAGATATCTTTATTTCTTGTATCACCACTTGAAGAAACACAACATTGGAAGATAACACATTCATCCATGCCCTTGCATTTTGATTCAGCGTCTGCTAAAATATTCCCATAGAAAACATACTTGATCTTCACATGCCTGAATCTTGTTTCCATTTGGAGATTCAACATTTTCACAAGTTTTATCAGAGAAAACACTTAAACTTTATAAAGCAGCATTCCCTGGCATACCGCTGTCATTGTGTTCATCATCATTTCCATATTATCTAAATGGAAATACCAAAACATAAAATCACCTCATTAGAATTACAAATCTTTCAGTTTCAGTCAACCACATTAATGAGTATGACTAATTTTTGATAATAAAAATTCAAGCTACAACTTTAACCAAGGCTTCCAACACAACCTCTCAACTAGGCAAAGCAAGGATTGCTCCTCTCTCTGTGACTGTTAATGCACTGCAGGCATTTGCAAACTTAAGTGCTTCTCTCAATCGATTTTCATCCTGATACAGGGAAAGGTCACAAGACAGCTGGCTTAGAATTCCACCAACAAATGCATCTCCAGCACCCATTGTATCCACAGGCTCCACTTTTAGACCGCCCACTCTCCCATTAAAATCCTTTGTGAAATATCGGCAACCATCTGAACCTTCTGTGACAAGCAGTAGCTTGAGATTTGGGTGAAATTTTTTTCGTACAACAACATCATCATAAGGATCTTCACCTTCAGTTAAAAATACAATCTCTTGCTCACTTATCTTTATCACATCTGCAGAATCCCAAATGCTCAAAATACCCACTCGGGCTGCATCTTCTGATGGCCATAACGACAACCTCAAATTAGGGTCATATGAAAGAATAACGCCAGCAAGCTTGTGATAAATTATATACATTCTCTTGGGTAATTCCTTCAATTTTCCTCCTCACATCTTCAGTCTTTTTGGCCTCATACTCAGAATTCTCTGTCTCTAGTTTGCTGGGCAAACCACGAAACCACCCAATTTTCAGCTGGAGCAGGATTCAAATTCCTATATTCTGGAGCCTGTCAGTCCTCTTCTCTGTGCCATGAATGCCATACCCAAGTACAGTCTTGCCGAGATCACGTAGTTGTATAGATCACAGAGCACACAGGTGCATGATAGATCACTTATCCAATTGACTACCACTATGAATGAATGATCGAGCCTTTTCTTGAAGAAGTGAAACAAGATGTCGATGAATCCTCAGATAATCCTCATTGTTGGGGACAATCGCCAGAGTTGTTATATTCAGTGGAGGGTTTTTGAATCCACAGCACTGAGTACAAATCCATTTCATGGAACCAATCAGGAGTATAGCGTCGATCTGTTGTCAAAATGGTGGAGGACGAAGATGTGGGAGATTGAATCTGTGTGCGCGTCTGCTGATTCAGTATGTGTTGCTGCCAGATTGCCTATATTTTCTAGTAACTGACGGGTGTCTCTAGCCAATTAGAGACAAAATCATCTCGCTGATATGTCTGAGAGGCTTTGTGATATGGGACTGATTTTTTTCCTTAAACATAGCGATATGATTGCTACATCGAATCCTAGGTTGAATTTCTGAGTTTATAGCTGAATCAATTTATCTTGATTGCCACATGTGCATTTACTCCTCTTGCTGGAAAGCTATGAATATCAAAAAGGGATCGAATCCTTAACTGGCTACATAAAATCTGGAACCAATTTTCTACCTTTACTTGATGGCAACTTCTCCGTAAGAGTTGCTTCCACCGATTTCAAGATCTCCTCACCTGTTAGATGCTTCTTTCCCACATTAACATTGGCTAGAAAGGAAGAAATATTACTTTTTGTTAACTGAGAGGAAATCTTTTTGGCAACTACGACAGGATCAAGAGACATTGGACCTGACTCATATGTAGGCACAAAGTTTCCATT
The DNA here is from genome assembly GCA_000966675.3 of Picea glauca. Lineage (NCBI taxonomy): Eukaryota > Viridiplantae > Streptophyta > Pinopsida > Pinales > Pinaceae > Picea > Picea glauca. The sequence continues at coordinate 495,605 of JZKD02S1652423.1, read as the reverse complement.
TTGGTAGCCAGCCAAAAAGTGATAGGCATCTTGACCAGGTCTGAGTTTAGATATAGAAGGAATAACTCCTGAACTGTTAGTAGCAAGCATGATTATCAAAGATGGCAATTTGAAAAGGTTTGGTGATTTAGAATATTTACTTTTAAAAATTGTTTCTATTCCATCAGGACCTAACGCAACAACTGCCCCATTTGAAACCAAGACTTTCTACAGAGCTGGGAAACTCTGAACTGTCTTTTCTAATGCAAATAACAAAACTATGGATTCTCCATGTGCAAGAAGCCAAGCAGGCAGGGGAAGGGAACTGCGTGCAGATATTGTTGGTGCAGCTGCAGACTTTAGTGCTCCCTTCAAGGAAGAAGTATCTGAGAAATCTTTTCCACATAGGATTAAGGTTGGTTGTTCATAGTCTAATGCAATAAACCCACTATTTTCATTTGGCCCAAGCGCAACATACTCCCATACAATTGGACTTATACCTGAAGCAATGTAAACAGTCAAAGGGAAGGCATATTGAGAAATGTTTCGAGTTGGAGTTCGACACAATATACTGTGAAGAGATGAAGCAGCTGAAGGATTATCACATACACATCACATTTTCACATCACTCTTTGGAGATGAACCTACAGCCCCATCTTGCATGAAAATTTTTGGGATGGATGAAAGATGAAATATGACCTATTTCAGAAGCTTGTTGAATTGTGGTTTGGAAATATCAGCTGCCCCTAAAGAGAAGCTTCCTCGAGAAAAATGCAGAATGAACACATATTGTTACAGTGACGCATTATGGAGACAAATGTTGTAACTAAATTGTAAGCAATTCTTACTGAACTGATATCAACATATGTTTCTGCTTATTCAACAATGAATACAAGCGATCTACATGATCGTAGGACGAGCTTATTTTTTTATCTACTCCTACACCTAAACCAACAGTACTGGCTCTTATTAAGTGAAGTCATGCTTCCAATGAAGCCATGTCACAGAATGATTTACTGATAACCTCCTTGATCTAGACCCAAAAAGTAAAGGAATGCCCATAATGAAGAAATGCATTTCAAAATGATAACAGAACCATCCTTCTTCTGAAGGATATATTTTGACATTTATGCTATTCATAAATTCTAAATAATCAGTGACAGGGTCATTAAAAACGCCAATGAATACCTCTTTAAGCAGTTGTTCCAACTGAAAGTTGACATGCTGTTGTCGATGGCTTCCACCGATCTCCATGTCAACTGTAAACTGCTCAGCTTCGATCAAAGAAACATGCATGATGTACTGCTGATCTAATTCTTTTTGCTCTTCTTCATGTCTGCTGCAAATTTCCAATCTCTGCAAATCATGAAACTGTAGGCTGCCCTCATGATCCTCTGCATCTCTGAAACTGCCACTTGTTGTCTTGTCAATTTTCTCTTCATTTTTTAGGTTTTCAAAAGGGCTAATTGGATCTTCCTGATCATGATGAAGAACATTTTCTTCAACAACATACTTTTCATGAACATCTGAATCCTTAGTCAACAAATGAAATTCATGACAACACTGAGGGTAAAGAAGGTCAGCTGAATATATCTCTTTACAAAATAGATGAAAGGCAGCATGAAAATCAGCCAAAGAGCTGACACTTGCACTTGGAAGAGACTGACACCAGTCAAGAGCAGTCCCTTCTAATGAAAATTTGAAAATATGGATTTGAACATCTTCATGTACAATTTCAAGCCGGCCAATGAAGTCATGGAAATCCAACAAATGTTCAGCTGGTATTTCCCACTCTTCACCTTGAAATCTGGGAAGGTTATTTTCCCATTCATCTCTGCTAGGCACTGGATTAGGGAAAGCAACAATACTTGAGAAATTGCAGAACGCATACCTCTTTGCTAAGATTTTATTCATTTATATACCAGTGGAGTCGCCAACAGATCCATCCTTCATGGAGTCGCCAGATAGATGATGTACAACCTGATAGTGTCTACTCCTTGTCTATCATCAAGAAATAGATTTGATGTGTCTGTTGATTAAGGTTGGTTTTCATTGATGTCAACCCTTGAATAAAGACCCATAGCACAAAGTTTTTGGAAATGGACCCAATAGTGTTTGATGTAAATATGACTTATTATTGTCTTATCATGATTGATAAGGTGTACAAATGGATGAACTCCAAATTGGTCCCCTTATGGTGAAATCCCTCACGGGAAGACGCTTTACGGATTGAGTTATCTTAGACGAATGGTTGGAGGACCCATGCTTGTATGAGGAATAACGAGATGAAGATAAAGGAAATTGTTGGTTAAAATATCCTAGATGGATAGTGCTTTTCATGCCATTTCTGGTGGTATGTGGAACATCACATAATTCCTCACGGTTAGAGAGTTATGGCCATGAGAAGTTGGAGACCACAGGTTTG
>JZKD02S1652423.1:432895-484076 GCA_000966675.3 Picea glauca | reverse complement strand
TTATTTATTACTGCTCACTTTTGGATAATAATTCTACATTGATATAACATTTGAAGAAAAAGGATTATAATTACGTTATTACTGATTCACCCCCCCCCTCTCAGTAATCCAACAGTGTCGTCTCCCAGGGAAGCTGAGCTTCAATATCCTCTCCCCGGCATCAACGCCAATTTGTTATCACTCCAGGAAACTCTCCTAGGCTGTAAGTCGAAGATTCCTGGTAACTAACTCTTTTTGAAGCAATTTTCTTAATAAATGATGTGGTTTTTTGGATCAAGATGAATATCTAGGGACTGGACTGTGTTTTCAAGACTATCTAGGAATACAAAATCTCACAAGGCCTTCTAGCAATGCAGTCAGACAAGGTTTGATAAAATGGGGAAGAAAACAACTATTGAACCAGATTATACTTCATGCCAACAAGCACAATGGGTTAAATAACCAAAGAAATAACTTATGAACATCAACTAAAACAATTAACCAATGAGATGACAGTCACTGCAAATTGAATGAGCATCAACAAAGAACTTTCACTCGTAAGATATCAGAGAGCAGAGGAGAAAAATCTGACAACACAACTGAATGAAGCTTGAATTTTTTTATAAAATAAGAATAAGTCCTTTCATTACAGTGGAAACATCATAGCACTCAAAATCGAACCCCCTAGTTCCTATTATACCTTTAGCTTTATAGCTTTACAAAGTAGTTCTAAGATCCTGAAAACAAGGATCAAATATACTAAACATAGTAACTCAAAATTCTGTTGCAAAAGAAGTGGGATGCTTCCCCACAATGAGGCTAATCCCAGATTTGTCTCCATTGATTGTTGGTGAAGTGTAGAACAGCCTCCCGAGGCTAAATGATGACTTTCAAATAGAGACTAAGTCGAATTTGCTGATGTGGCCAGGTGTCCTGCTTTTTTGCCTTTGTTAAAGACATCAAAAACCTTTGAAACACCTCCTTTCTCCACAATTTGTTAAAAATAACTGTTGTGCTAGACTTGATAATTCACCACATGTCTATTCCAAGAGGTTTCATCACATTCTGATTCGGAAATTTCTAATCTTGAAAAAACTTCACTCATTCTGGCAGTTACAGGCTTTCGGTGGTTAACTAGAAAGCTTCTATGTGAATTAACCACCAAAAGTGCAGCCTTTGGTGGTTAATGAACAATCGTCTTGTTCGCCTAAACCACCGAAAGTTAGAATTTCCAGAAAACAATGCCTTCGGGAAAAATCAATTTTCTCAGCCATGGAATATTCGTTTTGCACGTTCAAATAGTCAATTTTTAACTACAGATCATAAGATTTACAATGGTGCAATCAGATTTGGATTTGGAGCTCGGGAAGATATCGAAAAATTCCCTACAATATTAGGCATCTTTCCTTCAAAAATGCCGGTGCGTTTTTGAGTGCTAACAGTAAGAATTCTTCCCAAGGCTTCTATTGGTCCATTATGTACATGCACAACATGTCCTCTAAGGTCTAGTTCATTCATTCGGTTTACCCGTCAGTCTCTGGGTGATACACATTACTAAAGTTAAGTTGGGTTCCCAAGGCCTCTTGGAAACTTGTTCAAAATCGTCAAGCAAACACCAATCCTCCATCGGATATAATCATCTTAGGCATGCCATTCAGCCTCACAATCTCACTGATGAAAACTCTAGCTATGTGATGCATGAGCATCACCGGTAGCAATAATGTACGAAGGCGGAAGACAGTTGGAACAAGCGCCAACACATTTCAACACGTTGGTAAGAGTGTTTTGGAATGTTTTGAAATAAATGTGCAGGTATTAAATAAATTAATTAAGTGGAGGCGCACTTGTAGATTGTAATCAGACCTTGAGTGTCCTGCTCTCATCTAAAGTATTAAGAGGCATTTATGTTAATAAATATAGGTAGGTAGAATTTAATTCTAGATTAGACAGTTTTAGGAGCGAAGGGAAAACCGACTATAGACACCCTCATATTGCATCATTTGTATTATTAGCAACAATTATCAATCAAAGAGAGCATAGGAGAGCAGAGAGCTATGTAGAGTAAAAACCCATGTACATAAGTTCTGGATTAATACAAAGATCTTTAGTTCAGACTCATGGTGTTCAATTTCTTTCTGTGTTTGTACATGCTGATTGATATATTCTTGTTTACTCTCTGTTATGCATTTGCTTTGATGCAAGAATGTATGATTTCATATTTAAATGTCTGAAATGTGAAGAGAGGGAGAGTAAGGAATGAGTTTCAATTGTTTCTCTGTCTGAGCAAGAGTTTTCCTGCAAGGAGTGCAATGAAATTGTCTACAAGGTGTGCATTGACAGAAATTAGAGTTCATCTCTGAAAACTCAGGAGGGATAACATTGTGCTCATTCTTGCCGAAGTGCAAGTTAAGCACAGGAGCCATGCAAAGTGTGCACTAGCCGAGTAGAGTCTCAGAGTTTGCAACCTAAGGGAGTTGTTGAAGGACTATTGTTGCAAAGAGAGTGCGTAGAGTCTAAGAATTCAAATACTTGGAAGTATTTGAGGAGTTTCCGAAAGGAGTGTGTGCAGGAGTCTTTTTGAAGACTCGAGTTTGTGGTAAAATCTCAGAAGAGTTAGCATCTTGAATTTTTTAAAAGGAGGCGTAGTAAAGTCATTTTGCAGGTGGAGAAGTTTTGCGAAGGAATACCGTGTTCACTTCGCAGGTGTTGTCAAGGAGGAATCAAATGATCGAAATTCTCCGTGGAGAATTCGTGAAGTCCCGAGAGCCGTCAAATATTGTAGAGGAGAAGGGAGGGTTACGACAAGTGTTTTTTTCTATGTTAAGCTCAGAAGAAATAGGGTCGTAGGATCCAAGATGACGAGGGCCATTGGATCGCTCATGAATACTTATTTCGGAGTTCGAAGGTTTGCAGGTGCAAAAGAATATGACCATAGAGAGTGGAGAGGTGACACACCTAGCAACATGGAGGTCAGACCTTCATTGACCATTTCATGGTTTCATGGGTCGGAGAACCAAAATCCTTGTAGCGAGATTCGTGAAATCGCGAGGTGCGAAGTCCCGAAGGGGCAAAAAGTTTCATTGTGGGATAGCATTGGGAATGTGTCAGAATTCAACATTTTAGTTTTTGGCAGTTGGAGAGTCGAGGATTTTATCCCAAAAGTCCCAAAGTCGTGAGTTGTGACAGAGAGCAGCGAGGAGTTCGGGATCTCAGCACTTCAGGTGTTGGGATACAAAGGAGGCATCGTTTGGGGTGCGAAGTCGTGAACTCCGAAGTTTCGATATTGCAAGAAATACGACCACATTGTTTGGCCAGGGGGAGATTGGAATTCGATGGCGTGGGCTCAATTCATAAGGACCTGTGGAGATGCACCATTTTATGTGTGTGGGATTCCTTGAAGAGGGATCAAAGAGTCAATCTGACTCAAGGGTAGGAATTAGAATGATCCTGTAGTGGACCTTGACCCGAGGGCTGATAGAGGGTTGGGAGGTCTACATCAGTTGGTATCAAAGCTTTAGAAAGATTTCTTTTCTTTTTGTAGCTTTAGGGAAAAGAAATATTCACCATGTCGCCAAGAAGAAGAGACAGGAAAACACCTGATCCACCAGAGGAGAGGGAAATGCCAAGAAGAAGGGGTAGATAGATGCCTGATCCCACCATGGAGAGAGAGATGCGTGACTTATGCACCAGACTCAAGGACATGGAGACAACACAGACGCGCACAACCGATGTTGGAGATGTTAGTGAATCTGAAGGTGAAGATGAAGCTGGACATGAAGGAGAAGAATTTACATCAGAAGATGCAACAAATGAATGCCTACTCAGGGTTGTTGCAAGAATGGGTGGTAAGGAGAAAATGGTTATTCTAGTATATGAAGGAAACTTGGATGTTGAAGAGCTTCTAGAATGGATTAGAGCTCTGGACATGTATTTTGACTATGAAGATGTCGACGAAGACAGGAAGGTCAAACACGTTATCACAAGATTGAAAGGATATTGAACATTGTGTTGAGATGAACTACAAGCTGACAAACATTGCAAAAGCAAGCAGAAAATTAGGAGTTGGGATGGAATGGTCACAAAGATGAAGGTGAAATTCATACCCAAGGATTACCAAATCAATCTATTTTTAAGAATGTATAATTTGAGACAGAAGCTGATGTCAGTAAAGGAGTATACTGAAGAATTCTACAAACTAAACATCAGAGAAAGTCATCGAGAAAGAGATGAATAAAAAGTTGCTAGGTATATGAATGGTCTGAGATACAACATTCAGGATGAGATGATCACGGTGACCATCCGAACGGTGGAAGATGCTTATCAGATGGCTCTGAAAGCTAAAGAGAAGCAGAGCCGAAAGTAAGGTCAAAGAGGTCAAGGCAGAATTCAAGCTAGAGGTAAATCAGTTTCCCAGGATAGAAGTCAGAAACCCAAGGAAGACTGGAAGAAACCTCAGACCCAGACTGAGAGATGTGGAAGCCCATAGAGAGGGAAGTATTCCGAACAGAGAGGAGAGTATGCTGATAACAACACTTTTCCTTGCATTAGAGGAAGAGGAAGATGCAGAGATGGAGTAATAAAATGCTTCACGTGTAGAAAGAATGGACAAAAATCTTATGAATGTCCAGATAAGAAGAAAGAAGGTGGTGAAACTCACATTGATGAAGCACAGAGGTGGAATGTTGAGGCAGAGGATGCTGAAGGCAGAAGATCACTAGTGACGAGGAAGGTTCTCTTAATGCCAGAAAAAGAGGTGGAGAATCCAGTGCAAAGGAACAGTCTTTTCCGGACTGCTTGCAAGACCAAAGATAGGGTATGCAAAGTCATCGTAGAAAGTGGTAGCACAGACAATCTTGTTTCTATAGAGATGGTAGAAAATATGGAGATAGAGACTATTGAACACTGAAGTCCATACAAGGTTTCATGGCTCTAAAAAGGACATCAGGTAAATGTCACTAAACAATGTTTAGTTGAATTTAAGATAGGAGGATATAATGATAAGATATTGTGTGATGTCATTCCCATGGATGTTTGTCATCTATTGCTGGGTAGACCGTGGCAATATGACAGGAATGTGATTCATGACAAGAGAAAGAACACATACACCCTAGAGAAGAATGGGAGAACTCACATGTTGTTTCCAATTAAGGAAAAAGAGGGGAAACCTGGAGTAAGCAAAGCTGTACTTCTCATGAGTGGGAAGGAACTTCTTACAGAGGTTAAGAAGAAGGAGGAACCACAATTCATTGTGGTTAGGAAGCCTAAAATTGTTTTAACCAGTACAAGGATAGATGATTTATCGGAAGAGGTTCAGAAACTGTTGGAAGAGTTTGCTGACATAGTAGTGGACAAACTACCTCATTCGTTGCCACTGATCAGAAGTGTAAGTCATCACATTGATCTCATAACTGGAGCTAGTTTTCCAAATAAATAAGAATACAGATTGGCACCACAGGAGAATGAATAGGTCAAGACACAGGTCTAGGACTTAATGGACAAGGGGTTGGTTAGAGAAAGCTTGAGTCCATGTGTTGTTCCGACAGTGCTCAGTCCAAAGAAAGATGGAGGCTGGAGGATGTGTATTGACTCGAGGGAAATCAACAAGATAACCATCAGGTATAACTTCCCATTGCCAAGAATGTATGATTTGATGGATTGCTTGAGTGGGGCCAAATTTTTTTCGAAGATTGATTTGAAAAGTGGTTATCACTAGATTCGTATGAGAGAAGGAGACGAATGGAAAACAACACTCAAGACCAATGAAGGGTTGTATGAATGGCTTGTCATGTCATTTGGTTTAACAAATGCACCGAGAAATTTCATGAGGTTGATGAATGAAGTCCTGAAGGATTTCATCGGAAAATTTGTCATAGTATACCTTGATGACATACTGGTTTCAGTAAAACAAAGGGAGAGCATCTGAAACATTTGGCTATAGTGATGTGGAGGCTACAAAAAGAGAAGTTGTTGATAAACATGAAGAAATCCTCTTTCATGAAGACAAAACTCATTTATTTGGGGTTTGTTATTTTTGCAAACAAGTTGAGGATGGATCCAGATAAAGTGGAGGTGATTAAGAATTGGCCATCACCTAAAATTATCTTTGAAGTTCGAAGTTTTCATGGATTGGCTAGTTTCTACAGAAAATTCATTAGGAATTTCAGTGGAATTAGCGCATCAATGATGGACACAGTGAAGAAGAGACACAAGTGTTTTCACTGGATAGAAGAAGTAGAGAAAAGCTTCAATTTGTTGAAAAGGAAAATCACAGAACAACCAATTTTGGTGTTGCCATATTTTAAAAAGACATTTCAAGTAAAATGTGATGCGAGTGGATTTGCAATAGGGGCAGTCTTGAGTCAAGAAGACAGAACGATAACATACTTCAGTGAGAAGCTGAAAGAAGCCAAAATAAAATACTCCACTTATGACAAGGATTTCTATGCTATTATTCAAGCATAAAAGAAATGGAGACACTATTTGATTCCTAAGGAGTTTGTCTTATACAGTGACAATCATGCTTTGCAATTTGTGATTCAACAAGAGAAGTTGAATCAAAGACATGTAAATGGGTTGAATGCATGAAAAACTTTACTTTTGTAATTAAGTATATTTCTGGAACTGCTAACAAAGTTGTTGATGCTTTGAGCAAGAAATGTTTGCTATTGCAGGAGTTCAGAGTCAAAACTTTGGGTTTTGATAACCTCAAGGAAATGTACACAGATGATCCAGATTTTAAGGAGGTGTATGAAGCAGCTGAGAATCCAATTTTCAGGGACAAAAGTCAATGGAAAGAATACATAATCCAGGAAGGATTACTGTTTAAGGGTAATCAACTATGTATTCCAAAGGGCTCCATGAGGGAGAATCTGTTGAAGGAGAAACACAGTGGAGGATTGGCCGGGCATTTCAGTCATGACAAGACATTCTCAAAGTGAAATGAGTCATATTTTTGGCCAGGAATGAGAGCAGACATCAAACGATTCATGGACAGATGTAAAATTTGTCAGCATTCAAAAGGAAATAGGCAGAATGTACGCTTATATCAACTGTTACCCATACCTGAGAGGTCATGGGATGCAGTTAGCATGGACTTCATATTGGGGTTGCCGAGAACAAAAAGAGGGTTTGATTTGGTATTTGTGGTAGTGGATAGATTTTCTAAGATGGCACACTTCATACCATGTCAAAAAACCAGTGACACAACTCACATTGCGAATCTGTTTTTCAAAGAAGTTATTCGACTTCATGGCTTGCCAAGGAGTATCGTCTCAGATCAAGACACCAAGTTCATGGGACACTTATGAAGAACCTTATGGAAAAATATGGGAACAAACTTGTTGTTTAGTTTAGCTTATCATCCTCAGATGGATGGATAGACAGAAGCTGTGAATAGGATCTTGGGAGACTTGTTGAGGAGTTTGGTGACTGAACATCATAGTCAGTGGGACAAAATTCTACCATAGGCGAAATTTGCTTATAATGATTCGCTTAACAGGAGCACATGGAAGAATCCATTCCAAATTGTTTATGGGACACATCCAAGAGGAGTTTCTAAACTGAGGGATTCAGAACGAGATGAGATAAGGAGTTCTAGTGCAAAATATTTTGCTGAAGCAATGAAGGAACTTCACAGCCAGGTGAATGAGAGGTTACAGAACTTGAGCCAGGAGTATAAGCACAGAGTAGATCAACACAGGTGACAAATTCAGCTCAAAGTTGGTGATTTGATTCTTGCACACTTGAGAAAGGAAAGGTTCCTGAGGGGGACATATAATAAACTTAAAATAAATAAAATTGGACCATGTAAGGTCTTGAAGAAATTTGGGGCAAATGCTTATGAGATTGAATTACCCGATGGGATTGGAATTTCTCGGATATTCAACATATCAGATTTGTACCCATACAAAGATGGAGTAGACAGTGAACAACCAGAGGTTCAGTGGAAAAAACAGATGTCAGTTGTAGAGAAACCACATATGGAAAGCATACTGGACAAAAGAGTTAGTAAGAGGACTAGGAGAAAGGAATACTTTGAATACTTGGTCAAGTGGAAGGGACGTCCAGTTGAAGATGCCAGTTGGGAAAATGAAGCCGAAATCCAGAAACATGGACAGACTGTGCAAAATCTCATAGACAGGATCCCATGAAAATTTTTAAGCGAGGGAGTATGATGCAGGAGCATCGCTGATAGCAAGCACGTACAGAGGCAGAAGACAGCTAGGACAAGTGCCAACACATTTCAACACATTGGAAAGAGTGTCTTGGAATGTTTTGAAATAAATGTGCGGGTATTAAATAAATTAATTAAGTGGAGGCACACTTGTAGATTGTAATCAGACCTTGAGCCTCCCACTCTCGTCTAAAGGATTAAGATGCATTTATGTTAATAAATGTAGGTAGGTAGAATTTAATTCTAGATTAGACAGTTTTAGTAGTGAAGGGAAAACCGACTATAGACACCCTCATATTGCATCATTTGTATTATTAGCAATAATTATCAATCGAAGAGAGCATAGGAGAGCAGAGACATGTGTAGAGTAAAAACCCATGTACAAAAGTTCTAGATTAATACAAAGATCTTTATTTTAGACTCATGGTGTTCAATTGCTTTCTGTGTTTGTACATACTGATTGATATATGCTTGTTTATTCTCTGTTATGAATTTTCTTTGATGCGGGAATGTATGATTTCATATTTAAATGTCTGAAATGTGAAGAGAGGGAGGGTAAGGAATGAGTTTCAATTGTTTCTCTGTCTGAGCAAGATTTTTCCTGCAAGGAGTGTAGTGAAATCGTCCGCAATATGTGCGTTGACAGAAATCAGAGTTCGTCTCTGAAAACTCAGGAGGGATAACATTGTGCTCATTCTCACAGAAGTGAAAGTTAATCACAGGAGTCGTGCAAAGTGTGCACTGGCCGAGTAGAGTCTTAGATTTTGCAACTTGAGGGAGTTGTTGAAGGACTGTTATTGCAAAGAGAGTGCGCAGACTCTAAGAATTCAAATAATTGGAAGTATTTGAGAAGCTGCCACAAGGAGTGCATGCAGGAGTCTTTTTGAAGACTCGAGTTTGTGGTTAAAGCTCAGAAGATTTAGTGTCTTGAAGTGTTGAAAAGGAGGCGTAGTAAAGTCGTTTTGTAGGTGGAGAAGTTCTGCAAAGGAATACCGTGTTCACTTCCCAGGAGTTGTCAAGGAGGAATCAGACAATCGGAATTCTCCGTGGAGAATTCGCGAAGTCCCGAGAGCCGTCATATCTTGAAGAGGAGAAAGGAGGGTTATGGTGAGTGTTTTTTTCTAGGTTAAGATCAGAAGAAATAGGGTTGTAGGATCCAAGCCAATGAGGGTTGTTGGATCGCTCATGAATACTTATTTCAGAGTTCGGAGGTTTGAAGGTGTAGAAGAATCCGACCGTAGAGAGTGGACAGGTGGCACACCCATCAACATGGAGGTCAGACCTTCATTGACCATTTCATGGTTTCATGGGTTGGAGAACCGAAAGCCTTGTAGCGATATTCACGAAATCGTGAGGTGAGAAGTCCTGAAAGGGAGAAAAGTTTTGTTGTGGGCCAGCACTAGGAATGTGTCAGAATTCGACATTTCGGTTTTCGGCAGTTGGAGAGTCAAGGATTTTGTCCCGAAAGTCCCGAAGTCGCAAGTTGCGACAGAGAGAAACGAGGAGTTCAGGATCTCGGCACTTCGGGTGTTGGGATACAAAGGAGGGATTTCTTGGGGTGAGAAGTTGCGAAGTCATGAACTCCGAAGTTCCGATATCACGAGAAATACGACCACATTGTTTGGCCAGGGGGAGATTGGAATTTGATGCCTCGTGTTTGATCGCATGGGCTCAATTCATAAGGACCTGTGGAGAAGCACCATTTTATGTGCATGGGATTCCTCGAAGAGGGATCAAAGAGTCAATCTGACTCAAGGGAAGGAATTAGAATGATCCTGTAGTGGACCTTGACCCAAGGGCCGATAGAGGGTTGGGAGGTTTGCGTCACTATGTTAGGTAACTGATACGTCGTACGCACAAGAATAATGTGAGAACTCTTTGTCAGAGTGTCTACTACTACGAAAATTGAGTCATGTCTCCTTGCCATCAATGGCAATCCAACAATAAAATCCATCGAAATAACCTCCCATTTGGAATCCAGAATAGCGTGTGGATGTAGTATTCCTACTGGGTGTCTATGTTCAGCCTTTACCTGCTGACATTCTAGACATCTGGCCACATAGTTGAATATGTCTGCCTTCAATCCCTTCCAAGAGAATAAGTGTTTAAGGGCTACCCTCATCTTCGTGACTCCCGGGTGAGCCATGTAGATAGCTCTATGAGCCTTGCTTAGGATCAACATCCTCAACTCATCATTTAGCGGTACGTAAATCCAATTTTTAAACCTCAATAAACCATCGCTATCAAATGAAAATCCTTCAAATCTAGGTACCATCATTGTGTTTTGTCCGATAAAACCCTCGACCTCTTTGTACCAGTCATCGTCATGCTGTAAATTTAGAATCTTTTCACATAGATTTGTTTGAAGAGGCAGCACCGAAAATATGTGTGGTCTTTGAATCAATGCATCTTCCACTTAGTTCATTGTTCCTTTTATGTAAGTAATCTCAAAGTCGTACTCTTTAAGCAATTCCGAATGACGTCGTTGTCATGCGTTCAGGTCGCTTTGCGTAAAGATGTGTTGTAGTCTACAATGGTTAGTCTTTAGTTCAAATTTGTGTCCAACAAGGTAGTGTCGTCAAACCTTCAAGGCATATATGATGGCTAACAACTCCAAATACTGTGTTGCGTAATTCTCCTCATGCCTTCTCAGTTTCCTTGAGGTGTAAGTGATCACTCATTAGTCTTGCATCAAGAATCCACCTAAGCCTTCCTTGGATGTGTCAGTGCATACCAAGAAGTCCACGTCCATGTTAGGGACCTTTAGTATCGATGTTGATGTCAATAACTCCTTGAGCCTCCAAAATTCTTCTGTGTATTTCTCAGTCCAAACAAACTTCTTGTTTTTCTTCTGGGATTTCATGATCGAATTTTCTATCTTTGAAAATCCTTCAACGAACCATCAATAGTATCTTGCTAAACCCATGAATCTACGAACTTCTGGGACATTCGTTGATGCAGGCCTTTCCATAATAGCCTCAACTTTTGCTGGATCCACGATGATGCCTTCGCTGAACATGACATGCCCTAAGTAGTGAATCTTCGATTGATAAAATGAGCATTTGCACAACTTCCCATACAATTTGTGCTCTCGCAAACACTGTAGTACTAAGCGCAAGTTCTCATCATGCTCCTCCATCGTCCAAGAGTAAATCAAAATATTGTCAATGAATACTTGGAAGAACTTGTCCAAGTACTCGTGGAACACCTTGTTCATCAAACTCATAAATACCCCTGGGGCGTTTTTCAGACCAAACAGTAAAACAATAAACTCGTAATGTCAAAACCTCATCTTAAAGGCGGTCTTAGGGACTTCATCTTCCTTAATCTGTAACTAGTGGTACCCTGATCTCAAATCAATATTTGAGAACACCATCGCACCCTTCATCTCATCGAACATATCATCAATCCTCGACAACAGATATTGATTCTTGATCACGGGCTTGTTCAATTAACGGTATTAAATGCAGAGCCTCCACGACCCATCCTTATTTCATATGAAAATAATAGGTGCACCCCATGGTGACACACTTGGACGTATTAGTCCCAGGTCCAACAATTCATTTAGTTGCATTCCCAACTACTGTAACTCTGGGGTCGACATCTGATAAGGCATTCTCACTATTGGTTCATTCCCTAGCTTTAGGTCTATGGTAAACTCCAATTCCCTCTCCAGTGACATCCTAGGTAACTCCTCTTGAAATACGTCTACAAAATCTCTCACCACCGGAAGGTGTTCTAGACTTTCCGCTACTCCCTTCTCGTTTAACGCAAGGATTTCATAAATCATGCACCCCTTGCACATGCTCTTCTGAAGCTACAAGGAAGATATGAAACTCAGGGAAACTCCCTAGTTCTGGCCTCCAATCACACATCTCTGTCCCTCATCATCGACCAAGATCAACCGTTTTGGCTTGTAGTTGAGTATTGCCTCATGCGATTCCAACCAGTCCATACTGATTATGACGTTATAAGATCCTAAGATAATGACGTACAGGTTGAACCTGGTGAAAAAATCTCCCAGGTTAAGGATACATCCCATAACCTTTCCTCCAACCTTTTGTTTGGCTCCCAAGGCCATCTCTACGAAGATAAAATCATCCTGTTCGACTACATTTACCTTAATCCTTTTTAGCGCTGCACCAGAAATGAAACTCTTAGTAGCACCAAGATCTATCAAAATATTAAGGGTCTGGTCAGCGACGATACCTATTGTCTTGAGCACAATCGAATGATGCTCTTCCTAGCGATTATTCACCACTGCATGAATCTGATGGGCCTTGCCCATATCTCCCACGGTAGTGGGTCCAGCTAATACGGACGCTCTAGGCCTCTCCACAAGGCAGTCGCACTGGTAGTGTGGCTCCCCACACGTCCAACACCCCTTCTTCAGCCCAGTAGTTCTAGTACCAAAAGTAGAAGATGACGACCCACCGTCCTGAAATTCTGGTTTGTTCTACTGAATAGGCCTAAACTATTGTTGCTGATGTTGTGGTCCCCGATAAGGTGTTTTCTTCTGAGGCATCGGTCACTGAGGTGTAGTGAAAGTGGATCCCCTCTGGAAGCCACGATATCCTGGGGTATGTCTGGATGGTGTCTGATGTTCTTGTGCACTATATCACACCTTCCCTGTTGGTCTCACTAGAGTCCTAGTCTGACCCCCACTGATAAGCTCCTCCTCTGCTATGAGGGCCTTCTGGATAGAATCATGCAAGGTTTGAGGCATCAAAATCATAACCTTTGCACGTATGTTGTCGTTAAGGCCAAACACGAACCTGTTGAGCTTAAGTTTCTTAGTGTTAATATGCAGATCATACCGGAGCATCTCCATAAAATGAGCCTCGTATGACCACCCTGTCATAAGGAGTTGAACTCGTTGAGTTGACACTCAATGAATTCCTCTAAAAGGTATCTCTCTTAGAACCATTCCTCGAATAGTTCCCATGACATGTCTTCGACAACCATGTTTAGTTGTGATAGGAGCATCTTCCACCATAAAAGAGCACTTCCTTTCAGTTGGAAGACTGCCATGTGGACCTTCAAGTTGGAGGTATAATCGCTAAGTGCAAAGAACATTGCCATATTATCCAACCATGCCTCAGTGGTTGCACAGTCTGGGGCACCAAAAAATTCGAGAAATTTGACCTTCTCGAGCTCTCGATGAATGCTACCAGTACTAACTGGAGTACACAGTGGACCCTCAGAGGGTGCCGACGCTCTGGCCTCATCTTTGTCCAAATGGTTGATCAATGCCTCATACATGCACTGAAAAGATCTCATCATTCCAACGACATCACCAACTACTATCTGCTCCTACCTGACAACCTTTTCGTCTCCTTGGGGGTTAGATCCCTCAGGTGTGGATGTTACTGGAGGCATCGTGCCTCCTCCCCTAGCACCCCATCATCTACCTCTGCGACATCCTCTAACCATGATTACTTGCACCCATACAAGTCAATTAAATTAGAAACATTATAATCAAATCATATCAACGAAAGACATAGTGATTCCTAGTCACGGGTTGAACCCACTCTGATACCATATGTAACGACCCCATCGTTATGACAACAAGTGAAGAAATTTTTATATATTTTTTTGTTTTCAGGAGTTAAGATGCAACAAGGCAATGACGAAAATAGTTTAACCACAACATTGACAACAAATGCAAGCACGCAGTCCAGGAAACATGTTAATATGACACCACACATAGTCTCAAGGATCACTGGAAAAACATGCGCAGGATAACAAGGAGAACGACTACCCACTCGGCACAACACGACCATGCCTACAAGCTAAGGGAAAACATCCCCATCCCAACATCACGGCCTAGACGAACAAAGACTAGAACATCAAGGCGCGCAAACCTAACGCCTGAAGGCATTCGACCCTTGCGCCAAAAGCAACTTGCGTGCTTGACAAAAATCACACAAAAAGCACCTACTCTAGACAATATCTCCTTCACTGCTATCCCCCAGGGCATGCCATGATCCCCTCATCAGGAATCATGCCATTCCCAGGTGATAGATGTGTCAATAATGTTGGCGCAACACATCCTATATGGACTGAATAATCTAGATAAAACTGATGCGCTAGATACCGAATACTAGGAGGAAAACCACACCCATACCCCAATAACAGGTCAGTGAAACTCGAGAGGATGAAGACAAGGGATGACACAAGCCAATACATGACATCGTCCGTGACCCAAGCAATCACCCAGTCTAAACTAGTCAAGATTACCATCTATTTAATCATGGCTTACCATTCTAAACGGGGCACATCTAAAATGCAAATTGTCATTGATGCCCCTGCTAATTTAAGTTAATACCATCAATCTAGCACATCTAAGTAATCAATACTAGAACTATAATTATAAATACAATCTATCCTCAATTATAAATCAATTGAGCAAGTCTAAAATTGGCAATCTAGTCCTTACTCACCAATCTAAATTTAATCATTATTACAACCCAAATCAATAATTCTATATTAATCCAAAATCTCCATCTAACTAACCATTAACTTAAATAAAAATATTAACAATCTTAAAGTAGAACGCTACCAACATCACACTTAAGAACAATTAAACCTCGACATGTAGTCTAGCTATAATGACAAAACTAACAGTACTAGCTATCTTATTAACATTGAGAAGGAAACTGCTAACTATTAATATCATTGCAGAAATTTGACAAGGCAATTAACATAGTAGTTACATAACGATTAATATAGAAATTACCAAGGCACTTAATGTAACAATTAACATAACGATTAATTCAGAAAAAAACAAGTCAATTTACATGACTATTTATATAACAATTAACATAGAAAAAACAAGGCGATTAACATGTCAATTAACTCAACAATTAATATAGCAAATAACAAGGCAAATTACATGACTGTTAACATAACAATTAACATAGAAATAACAAGCCAATTAACATGTCAATCACAACAATTATTATAGCAATAACGAGGCAAATTACATGACTGTTAACATAACAATTAACATAGAAATAACAAGGCAATTAGCATGTCAATCACAACAATTGTTATAGCAATAATGAGGTAAATACAATGACAATTAATGGAACAAGGGAATCTCTATAGAAATTGTGGTTGGCAGTGAGAAAGCTAGGTACCCAAAATTGAAGGAAGATAAAAAAAAACAATACAACAACAGAAGGACTGACTCGTGGTCATTCCCCATCAACACAGTCACAATTTTTAAGGAGCTTTGTTGTCCCCCACATAAAAAAAACACAATATACAATTGATGGAAAATCATGCCCAATCAACAACAGACGCACTAAATTTTTTAAGGGAAATTAGTTGTGCCACAGATCAACAAACGCAATTAGCCAAAATGCTACACAATAAGGGAAAAACGTGGTAATTAATTTTCGCGGTGAACATGTTGTAATCAGTGATAAAGATGTCTTGCAATTAGTGATACAAACACGTCAATGAAGGCTAAAACATGCTAGTAATTTCAGTCAAGTCACAGAGAATATAAAAATGAAATGGGGCAATATTGTCAATTAAAAACAAAATGGTGCAAATCGAAATGCAGAAATTTGGAATGGGGCAAACATAATAAAAACGAAATGGGGCAATCACAGAACAACAAATGTATTCACACCACAATATTTTTTTTATGCAAAATCACAGTCTTCTTCAAGGGAAATTGCCAGACACAAAGGTATTCAAATCGTTGTATTTCTTAAATGCAAGATGCATACAGGAAAAACAAAAACGTTTTTGTTTTTCTTACCAGGATAGCCTTACCACGTAGACATGAATAGCCAAAAAACAACGTGTTTCCTTGTCTAGGGTACCAAATATAAAACACATACTAAGAAATTGAATTGTTTTTACATTTCCAGGCTACCAATATAACGCAGACAGGAATAACTATTTTTTTTTTCCATTTCCAGTGTACCAAATATAAAAATGCAGACTAGGAAATTAACGCATTTTTCCACTGTGAGGATGCCAAATATAAAAAATGCAGACAAGGAATTTAAAAACATTTTTCCATTGCTAGGATGTCAATTATCAAAAAATAGACAGGGAATTTACAAACGTTTTTCCATGTCCAGGATGCCAAATATCAAAATGCAAACAAGGAATTTAAAAACATTTTTCCATTTCGAGGATGCCAATTATCAAAAACATAGATAGGGAAAAAGATAAAATCTCACCATCAATCAAACAAATTGTCGGGTTGAATATTTTCATCAAGGCACAAGACAACAATCAACCAAGGACAAGCAACAGAGGTCGACGGCTGACATGAACATCCTTCGCTCATCATCCACGCATAGAAAAGAAAGGCATTGAGATCCATAGGTCTATTAATGTTGAAGTGATGATCGTAGATCATGCTCCTGGCTGACTTCTCATTCATGGACTGATGAGCTAGGGATGAAGTCAAACAACCACAAATGTCACAATCAAACACAACAAGGTCGTCAAGACATGCGGGGAAAAAAAGGCCATGGGAGTTAGTCAATCATCGAGATAGGCTAAGAAAAATTGCATTCATCAATCTAGAAAATCAGTTTACTTACTCTAATAAACATGCAGATCAAAGAATAAATCCTACCACAATATACCATACAAAAATGAAGAGAGAGGATCATTCCTTGATCGCCCGCTCTGAGTGACATCCCGCACGCTCTGTGCAACTCCCGCTTGCCAACCAACGAGACTTCACCGGTACCTCCTAGCCAATGCTAGGGGTACTCTTCTTCCCCCTTATCCCCCTGAGCCACAAAGGGGCCACCCACACTATCCAGAGATTCAGCTAGCTCCCAACTCACCTCGTAAGGCCGAGCTACCACTCCTCACTGAGCCGGGTATCCCAACTCCCACAAGATAAGTCAATCAAGTAGATATTTCTACAACATAATGTTATGAAAACATAATAGATCCTTCATCCTTCTCCTCCCTTCATTATGTAGAGTTTTGAAGTCCCTTACTTTCCTAAAATCTCATTTAATTAAGTTTTTAAAAATTAAATCCTAAAAATTCCTTCCCATACAAGTGTCACCCATCCCCTTCATCCCTCCACAAATTAATTTATTTAATTAATTAATTTCCCTTATTTCCATCACCCACCTAGAGTCACTCCTAGAATCGCTCCTAGGTGGCCCCAAATTCTCTTACAGGTTTTAATGGCTTTCCCCATTATCAATTTTCTAGTTCAGTTTTAAATTAGAAAGTTCTTAATGGTAGATACCTTACTAAGTTTCACTTTCTGCTTTTTCCCTTGGGTTTCCGTTTTCTTCTTATATTTCCCTCTTTTCCTAGTTTCCTAAATATTTTAGATTTCCCTCTTTCCCCTTTTCATTTAGGACTCAAATTGGGAGGTGTAGAAATTAACCCCCTTTTTCCTTTTTCTCTTTTTAGTTAATAATTTTAAATTATCACAAATAATAAAACAATTATTTCCCTTTTTTTTAAATTTTACCCTAACAGATTTTTATGAATCATTTAAATTGCTTACCCCCTTATTGTTACAATATTTAACAAAGAGTATAATTATTATTTATGTTGTTGTTGTTTTTTAATAAAATAGATAGACAAAATTTTACCACTAGCATAATTTAGACTTAGACCTTAAATTTTCGTGTTGCATGACATTTTATTAGGGAATTTTTTTTTTCAAATTCTTAACACGTTATTCGTCCTAAGGCTGTCTAGGTTCATTCATTTATCATCAACAATGCGACATGCCCTTTAGGATGCACTAGGTGCTCAAAGGGTGCCACTCACCTTAATTTGTTTCCCTTGCACGACGTGCCCTTCAGGACGCACTATGTTCTCCAAGGGTGCCACTTGCCTCTTTCCATTTTTCTTGCACGACGTGCCCTTCAGGACACACCACATGCTCCAAGGGTGCCACTTGCCTCTTGACTGACTTGGTAGACATAAAAAATCCCCGGAGTCAATATTCTGCCAGGTGAACTTGTGGGAGACAAAGGGCCTCTAAGTAATAAGGCCCCTACCTTATTGCGCACCCCTTAGAATCATTGTGAGCGACTATTGCAGTACGTCATCATGGCATCGTGGTTCCTCTCGAACTAGGTAAACGTTAACCTACAGTTCGAGCCATGACGGGAGTGCTAGTAGGTTGTGGAAGGGATGATGTCCACACCTCTCCCTCAACATCTATGGTAGTTGTGCGTGACCCCTTTACTCCACATGTGAGTCTGGGAAACAAGCTATCATTAGCCTGCATCATCAATGAATCATGTCAGAATATATCCATATCATATCATCTAATCTAATGCACTAATATCATAGTAAAAAAATTAAACCCGAATGGTACACTCCCCAAATTGATCTAGAATCCAAGGGGTTCCATCAATGCCTCTGCATCCTCGAGGTCCAAAATCCTACACACTCAGTAAAACTGAGTCAATAGCACTTGTCTGTGTCAATGTAGTAAAAAAACATGTCATCAACCCATAATGCCTCATAATCAAAATCAAATGTTTTAGTAGCATAATAATCCAGATCACTTGCGAGCAAGTGTCCTTAAAGAACAAGTTCGCTTAGTGTGCCAGAGTGGAATGTTACATTATTGAACCATAATATTGTATGTGTGTTGGATATTTAGGCATAGCTAGCACACACATATGTCATACATGTAGATGATAATAACAAGCCATGTTCCTAATGTAATTTTTAAAATGTTAACAACTAATAATGCAAACAAATAAATAAAGTAAATCATCAGGCTCCCTTTAAACCGTTAATTCCATATCGCATCTCCCATCCCTTCCTTTGTTGAAATATGTTGACAATATTGAACTAACTCTAGAGATAATCCAAATGTGAAATCTTCAAACCTTTCAACCTAATATATCTAGTAGAAAACTAGTATTAGTCATAACACATAGAGGGAGTGTGGATAGCATGACCCTCCCACAACGCGAGGGGAGTGTGTATATCTATAGACATTACCCTTTATATAACCATAAATTTTGTGACAATTAAGAATCACTTAAAATCATCTTCTTTTTAATATGTATGCCATTAAAACTCACATTACTATGTTTACAATAGGTTATGATGCACTTACATTTGAAATTATTGTCATGATTACACTCAATCAACATGAATTGCCACCTTACATGACTATAATTGTCCCGTGTCACATACCATCTCAACACTCAAATCACCTATAATTTCATCCTTTCTCAATTGTGATCTTCAAACTTCTACCTCCCTCTCTCAATATCTAGCAATTCATATTCTTATGGCCAATCTCTAAGAGATAGTTACAATTGTTCCTCTTCTTTACATGCCACTTGAACAATCAATTCAACTTATACATATCATTTGATTCCCACTTCCTAATGAAAATGAATTGGTTCAATAGTTATTGTCGATGCACCATACACATGTTTCTTTTGATCTTGTAATCCCTTGTACATTTTGTCAATTCATTGAGGTTAACATATGCACCCTCAAAGAAACCATTAGGATTGATCTATTCCATGGTAACGTTGAGTGCTATTCTACCAAGATCCCCAATCAACTTAGTCCTCAATCATTCAACTACTCATAGACCATACTACATGAAGAATTGACCAATAAACATTCTTAGAACCTTTTAGGTTTTTGTTGACATGTTCTAGAAACATGCATCCATTATTTCCATTAATTGTCCATCAATGTGATCTTCAAGTCAATTATGCATAGTTCGGTAAATCTATCACTTCCATATTAGGTCAATTCTCTCCTAGTGGAACTTACCCCAAAAAATTAGTACTTAGTCGCACTCTGACCTAATTGACTAAATTATGCATAGTTCAGTAAATCTATCACTTCCATATTAGGTCGGTTCTCTCCTAGTGGAACTTCCCAACAAAACTTAGTGCTTAGTCGCACTCTGGTCTAATTGACTATTTGAATTATTACACGATTCCTTATGATTCCTGGGAAATGTTTAATTTGTCTACTCAAATTCCTTTAATATCATGATTCATATCCACATATTTGTGTTTCCATCATGCACTTGTGGAGAAAATATACCTGTATATCAAAATTTACAAAGATATATTTCAATAAAGATTAGTAATTGATAATGAAAAATGTTTTACAAAATAAATGACTTCTCAAAATACAAGTCAAAGGGTGAGTAAAGTAATAAGCTTTGACTTTTAATTGGATATGTTAATTGGGTCTAGCTCAAGTGTCAGAGAAGACAATTTCATATCTACCCCACCTAGGACCAAACTGCACTTTTGATATGTTTTCTTTTCATGAGAAGACTGTTGATTAGGACTCTTCATGAGTTAATTTTTTATTGGGGATGGAAACGTAACAACAATCTCATTCTAGCACATATATGTGTGTGTAACCTCTAAACAAAATTTTGGTTGGTAACCTACCAAATGTACTCAATTGTTAACCTAGTGGAAATCTGTTGGTAACCAAGAGAGAATCTATTTCTCTCTCTCTCTCTACCTCTTTCTCTCTCTATACCCCCAACTCCGTCCACTCACTACTCTTCCTCTCTAGAGGAAAACCATGATAGTTTGGTCATTGTTCTACTATTTTTCATTCATTGTGAAGTAATTATTTTGTTAGTTAATGTTTATAATCCGTATAGTATATAAGTTTCACCTTTCCATATAAATTTCAAGAATCTATTTTGAATATTTTTGACACATTAACCATTCAACACATAATAACATATCCATTCCATTGACAAGTAAGGCATAAAGTTCCATTTGAAGCTCTATTTTTACTAGTTTTGTAGATACCTTATGACACTTTGCTATGTCCCTTGGATTTATTCATCATTTGAGATCTTTGGTATTATATACAAATATATTTACTTTTTTTTAGGGATGTTGATATTTACAAAATTTTGTGTGTTGGTGTAATTTACTAGTATTGTGGCATTGTTATGAGGGCCATGTGACCTAACACTAGTGATACATCCACTCACAGTACATAAACATTTTCTAATGAAAACCCATATCATATGGGATTTTTTATGTTATAAATAACATTTTATCCCTACCTTCTAGTTAACAAAAACTCTTCATAAGTATTGATATTTCATTGAATTTCGAATTAATAGTATTTTTAATGATATATCAATGTTTTGTAGAGTGATCCCTTAGTTGATAGTAAAATTAGGTCCCTTTATGTATCCATTAGTGGAAATCCCTTAGTTGATAGTAAAATTAGCTCCCTTGATGTATCCCTTAGTGGAAATCCCTTAGTTTGTAGTAAAATTAGGTCCCTTTATGTAACTTTAGGTGACCATAAAATATTTCACAGTTATGTATTTAGTTCAACTATATCCAAAACTATCCAACAATTTGTCATTAAATCTCTCAAGTGATACAAATATATAATATAGCATTTTCACAGTTCATATGTTATATAATATAGCATTACACATTAATATTACATTTGCCCCACCTCATATTAATTTATATTAGGAATACAAACAAACCTCAATCCCATCCCATTTACTATGACAATAAAGGAATTGGTATAAAAACTCAATGAAATTTAAATAATTCTAATGGGAAGTTTAAAGCAATGGCATATAATCCATGTTCATGCAAGACCTTCACCTCGTTGTGATTAAAACATGGGTGTGTGAGGTTATGAAGATTAAACTCTTTGTTTTGGGGATTCTAATGCATTAAATTATATGAGGTCTTTGTGGATCCAGCCATAGAGAACTTTTAAGGAATATTAAAGAAATGTTCTAATGCGTTTTTTTAGTGGATATAACTATAGGGAAGTTTTAATGGATCCACTTTCTTGTTGTTTTTCTGAATTGATTTCCCTTGGCGAACCCAAATTTCTCATTTCAATGACTTCTTTGTGTGGGTTTTATTGATTATTATGAAAATATTGTTGTTTTATCTTCTGTCCCTTATCCCTTTAGTCATCAGTCCTTGCCTGAGCAGTCGGCCAGGAGCCGAATCGACAATCGTCACTTCAGTGTTTAAAGACCTATAGATTCAAATGCCCTTCTTTTTTATGCATGGATGATGAGTGAAGGATAATAATTTGTCCTACTGTCTATCCCTTACTTATCTTTCAGTTGATTGATTCATGGTTGAATTTTTAGTCTTTGTGTCTTCTTCTTTGATGTAGATTGTGAATGATAAAACTTTGAATGGAATGACAGGCCCTTAGTGAACCCCACTTCTGATTTTAATGACTTCTATGTGTGGGTTTTATTGATTATTGTGAAAAAATTGTGGTTTTATATTATGTCACTTATCCCTTTAGTCATCAGTCCATGCCTGAGCAGTCAACCAGGATCCGAATCAACAATTGTCACTTTGGTGTTTAAATACTAATACACACTTGAAAACATGAGCTAAGTCCATCTCACTTAGTGTGTCCTTGGAGGCATAATGCCTAGCTTCAAAGCCCACTCTATCACTTTGGCTTGAACCTCTTTCGTCTAGGCTCACTCCTAGGGAAGCAAAGGGGGGTTGTCCCTAGTTACTAGATAAGTTTTAGAGTTAGGTTCCAGGAGTTGATTTTAATTTCTTAATGTTAGAGGGGATCTAATCTAGGATGTTAAGGCAACAATGCAAGGTGCAAGGGTTAGCATGTAAAGAAAACCTTTTCCTAGGGAAGCTAAGACTAGTGCCTAAATATTGGGCTTGGGGTAAACTAAGTTAGGGTTTTTTTTTGTTACAAATAGATTATAGTATTACTTACAAAAGAATAACTTGATCAAATAAATATTATACACAAGATTTACAATTCAAAGAATGCTTAAATACAACAACAAGCTAACCACTTTGTTTAGATGTGTTTGTGTAGGATATAAAAAGATTAAAGCATAACATAACATTACCATCAAAGAATAAAGATAATCATCATCAATATATCAAGAAGAAGATTTATAAAGTTAAGAACAAGTATCAAGGATAAATATCAACCATTCTTAATTATTAAACCCAAAAGTAT
The DNA here is from genome assembly GCA_000966675.3 of Picea glauca. Classification (NCBI taxonomy): domain Eukaryota; kingdom Viridiplantae; phylum Streptophyta; class Pinopsida; order Pinales; family Pinaceae; genus Picea; species Picea glauca. Next base: position 460,951 of record JZKD02S1652423.1, on the reverse strand, counting down.
TTAGAAATTTAGATCCAAGGTTTAGTTGTTAAGCTTTCTTAAGGTTATCAAATTTTATTAAGATTTCACCAAAGCCTCCTCCTCCTATTACCAAATAACTGCTGGATTCTCAATAAGTGTTTCCACCTTAGCTTCGCAGGTCAACCCTAAGACAAGAGTACTTCCCGGAGAGGACACATCCTGTGTGCCGTGAGACAGTCCCCTGCCTACACCCTTCGTTGTTTTCCTCAAGTCCAATTTTATATGGTGAATATGGTGGTATAAGGTACCCTAAAGAGTCTATTAAGTTATTATATGAGTTAGGTATATTTTTAGCAATGTTTAGGAGTGTTTTAAGAGTTTTATGACACTTTTTAATGGTGATTTAGTGACTTGGACGAAACTCACCGTGGCCTTAAAAGTGTGTTGATTTGATTATGAGATCAAGAGCATTAACACATGTATATGTCACTAAAATGAAAAATTAAGATAGCTTGAAAGAAAAACAAAAGGAAAGAACAACTTGCCAACCAATAGAAGATAGGCAATCACACTTTTATGTGTTCAAAAGCATTTAGACAATAGAATTTAGTGTGAAAGAGAAAAATATTTAGATGTGCCTACTTATAAACTTAAAAGAAAGAAGATAATTCAAGAATATGGCATCCAAATATATATGCATTAAAGAGAAACACCATCTAATTATGAAGCATCAATGATTATAGATCTAAGCATGGAACATAAAGATAAACATTTAGTGAACTAAACATGCATAAGATCTAGTTAAGTTGATTTAGGTGCCCAATAGGCTTAAGCTAGATAATTATTTAGTGTATTAGATCTAGATCTAGGGAATTATAACTTTAAAGCACTTATATATTTAACCACATGTTAAAACCCTAACCTAACCTTTTAGGATGTTCCTCTCCCAACCAGATAGGAAATTAATTAGCTTGCTTATTAATTGAGATTATTGAAAAAGGAAAGAAACAAGAAAGAAAGGGAGAGGAAGAAAGATAGATAAAAGAAAACCAAGAAACAAGCAAGAAGCAAGCAAAGGGAAAAAGGAAAACAAGCAAACCCTACCCTACATCTTAAGGTTTGGAGGATACCCTTTATCTCACAAACACTCACGTCCTAGAAAGAGAGAGAAAAAAAATCAAGATCTATATCAAACCCTAATTACCCAAGGCTCACACGTGGTAGGAGTTCATACCCTTTTTCTCCCACAAATGTGAGCCACTACAAGAAACCAAAAAAATGAGAAAAATGAAGGAAAAAGCTAAGAAAATGAAGGAGCAAGGCTGAGAAATAGCTACCAATCCCCTGGGGGCTATTTGAGTGTTGTGTGGATGCCTTTGGGTAGCCAAAACCCCTCTCAACCAGATCTAAACTTGCAAAAACCAGCAAGCTATGCTTGTTGGAAATGACACACACAACTATACAAGTGAAGAAAAATCTTGCTTTTTTAGGGAAAAAATTTTCTTGAAAAAATTTAGTGAAAATTTTAGATTATGATGACCTAAGAACTCTATTATGCTAGCTAAAATATGGATTTCAACAGAAATATAAAGAGAAAGAGAAATAGAAGATCACTTGGAGTGTATGAAAATCTCAAAGGGAGACTCTTCCAAGAAGCACCCTAATGAAACCCTTGAAGTTCAACCTACAAAAACTCACACAATAGCATGCATACAATGGATAATATGGAGGGTTAATCTAATAAAGTGAAATAATTGCACCCTATCTAGCTAACCACATATATATATTCACAAGAATACTCTTTGCAAGATCTACTTAAATAAAATACTTTACCTAAGATCCATTCATGCAACCATTATATAAATTAAAATAATTTTACCTCATATGTTTGTAAGAACACAAATACTTGTAGATCTTCCCAAAATCCTCCAAAGCTTCTTTTATTATTTCATCAAGAAATGGGATCTTGGAGAAATACTTGCCCCAAAACCCTAAGAGAAGAAGAATGAAAATGGATGGAATATATATAGAGAGAGTGAAAAATCAAGTAACATAATAATAGTTCAAGATATGGTGAGTTGGGAGTGAGGAGAGGGATCTATTTATACTTGGAGAGGAAAACCTACCTCTCTTAGATCAATGCCAAGTGTCCACCACCAAGCATAAGAGTAGATCTCAAGGCTAGGGCACACCATCTAGGGTTTAGATCTTAGATCTAGGGTGTAGAATGGTGTGGGAGTGTTGGGATCACACAAAAATCAAGTATTTCATTGGAAGAATATATTAATATGGAGATTTGTAAACTTTCTTCATTCACGGTTGTATATTTATTTTCAGATTATTATCTAACTCTAACTCGCATTTTTTTTTACCAAGAACATAATTTTTCTCCTTAAATTCTTTTAAATATAAGATTTACAGATTGTTTAAATCATGTACTCTTAATTTGAGAGTAATTCTATCTTAAATCTGTTTAACTGTGGTTGGGTATGTTATTATTTCTTATTGTTTTATTTAATATTTAGTTGTACAATATTTATATGTTAATATGTGTTGTTATTATTTCTTATTGTTTTATTTAATATTTAGTTGTACAATATTTATATGTTAATATGTGTTGATTGTTTTTTTATTATTGTTTTGTATTGTTACAGATGTCTAAATTATATTTGGTGGAAAATATGTTTACAATATATTTTGTGGGAAAGAGTATGATGGAGGATGAGACTTAACCCTTTTGGTATGTATGTCAATTTTGTTTTAATTACAATTTTTGAATTCTGTATTATTTCGCATGTTTGAATTGTAAATTTTGAATTTTTGAATTTTTGACTTGCAGGTATGAAGTGTCTTGAAGCGATGGCTTAGAGTCAAGAATTTTGGAGTTAAATGTCTTAGTTTTTGTTATCATCCTAAAATGGATGTGGAACTTATGTATTTTACAGTGCTACTATTTAGACTTTGATTATATATATATATATATATATCATAATTTTGGAATTCAAAATAGCAATTTTTGTCTCATATTTGATTTCTCATAATTGATGGAAAAAAAAGTGGCAAAGTTAATGATAAAATAAAATGCTCAAAATGATGTGACAATAAAATAAAACCTTAAAAAATGGAAGAGATGATCAACTCTTCTTTAATTTTATCATGTAGTCATTAAAAAAATGCTTAAAGCTATAAGATATATTCATGTAAAGGTTCATATACCCTTAAACCTAATGCAATATTATTAAAAAAAAATACTATTGAAAAAAGTAAGGGTCAATGGAAATAGTGTTTAACAATTTTTCATTATTTATATTGTTATACCACTATCTTACTACTTCAAGTCATTATAGTTGGAATCGAATTCACCAAATAGTTTGAGTGTTATACTTCTCCAACATTAATAATTGGTTTTACTACATGACATTAAATTTGTGTATAAAATTTTATTTTACTCTACATGAAATCAGATTTTTGTATAAATTAATATGGTAAATATAAAATTTATGTTTTTTTTATAAAGTAAATATTGTAAATATAAAATTCATGTTTTCTCTTCGGAATTCATGGTCAAAACAAAAGAAGAAGGTTATATATCTCCATACGCCTTAACAATCAAATGGTTAAGGGAGAATCTCTTACCCTATAAACAACAAAATCTCCTACACAAATATCATGACCTTAAAAATAAATTATTATCATATAAAATAATAACAATCAAATGGTTAAGGGAGAATCTCTTATCCTATAAACAACAAAATCTCCTACACAAATATCATGACCTTAAAAATAAATTATTATCATATAAAATACTTGTGACACTTAAAATATTTATAAAGCATTACATCTATATTAATTTTTTTATTAAATTAAATATAAATTAACATCGTGAATAATTATATAATAATAATTGTGAAACATAAAATGTTTATATCAAAAAACAATTCAATTAAAAAAAACACTTTAAATTAATTGTTTTTAATTAGATGTAGAGGTTAAATTTGATATTGAATCCTTCGTATATATTAGAAGAGGTTACATTAATGGTTCTATCAATGTAATTGAGTATCATAAATATGTCATGGTAATGCACATACTTGATAAAGGGTTAGTTCCATTTAGAAGTTAGAAGTGGGTATCTTGGTGATCTATCACTAGAATTTGCTAGAATCTCGCAAATCCAACCATGCGTAAGAAGTGAAGGAACTTATCTTTAAATAGAGAGTTTCTAGATCAACCTTTTAAAATAAAAAATAATATTCCTTGTATTCTAGAAGGTACTAAAACTGTATAACTCCTCGATGTGATCAATTGGCTTTGATAAGTGAACTTCATGATACTCCGCGGGTATGAACCTTATTCGGTACAAAGAGATTTAATGTTACCTCAAAAAAGAATGATGCCCAATCCATTTGAATAGTCAATGGAATAGAATGAGCCACGAGGAATAGTCGCTCAATGGGTGCTTGTATTACCACTTGAGGACCCATGAAATTGTATTGTTTAGCATGTAGCAAGGCGGCTCCAAAGTAAATCGAACCGATCGAACATGTGAAAAGGTGGACATGAAGTATTACAACTTCATGTGAGAGGGACCCCTTTGTAATTAACATGACTTAATCACCCTACATATAATAGTATATGCTTTCTCAACATGTGTGCCCCTTTATGAACATGGGGAAAATCAAAGAGTATGGTTGGAAATTATGGGTTTGAAGGGGATGACTCCATAATACATATATGGGAATGGGTTCAAACATTCTAAAGAAAGTAAACCCCATTGAATGAACTTCATCAAAATATATTTTACTTGTCTTAACATGTGAGCCATTTCCAATCACAAGATGGAATGAGAATTTGATATCATAAAGGTGCCCTAATACTATGCTTTCTTTAAAAAACATTAGTCTCATCCAAATGTTAGAAGGGGGCATGCTTAGAAGGATATACGATGATGGGTCTATTATGTAACATCCTGCTCTTGCGCGCACTGAGAAAACTTATTCTTTGAGGACACTTTCTTGCAAGTGATCCGGATTATGATACTAGTAAGCATTTGATTTTGATTATGATGCGTTATGCGTTGTTGACATGTTGATTTGCGGCATTGACATAGACAGGTGATATTGAATCAGTTTTACTAAGTGTGTAGGATTTTGGACCTCGAGGATGCAGAGGCATGGATGGAACCCCTTGGACTCTGGATCGATTCAGGGAGTGAACTATTGGGGTTTGATTGTTTTATATGTGATATTAGTGCATCTGATTAGATGATATGATTGTGGATATATTTATGACATGATTTGTTGATGATGCAGGATGACGATAGATTTCCAGCTAGACTCACATGTGGAGTAGAGGGGTCATGCTCAACTACCAGAGATGTTGAGGGAGAGGTGTGGACAACAACCCTGCCATATCTTACTAGCTCTCCCATCGTGGCTCGGACTGTAGGTTAACAACTACCTAGTTCGAGAGGACCCACGATGCTGTGAGGGAAGACTGTGACAATCACTTACGATGATTCTAAGGGGCACGCAATAAGTGGGGGGCCTTATTCCTTAGAGTCCCTTAGTCTCCCACAAGTTCACCTAGAAGAGTATTGACTCTAGGTGTTTTTTATGTCTACCAAGTCATTCAAGAGGCGAGTTGCACCCTTGGAGCATGTGGTGCATCCTAAAAGGCACGTCGTGCAAGAAAAAATGGAAAGAGACGAGTGGCACCCTTGGATCACATAGTGCATCCTGAAGGGAACATTGTGTTGTTGATGATAAATGAATGAACCTAGATGGCCTTAGGATGAATAACATGCTAAGAATTTTTAAAAAACAAATTCCCTAATAAAATGTCGCCCAATACGAAAATTTAAGGTCTAAGTCTAAATTATGCTAGTGGTAAAATTTTATCTATCTATTTTAAAAAATAAAATAAAATAATTCAACATAAACAATAATTATACTCTTCATTAAATCTTGTAATAATAAGGGGGTAGGCAATTTAAATGATACATAAAAATCTGTTAGGGTAAAATTAAAAAAAAGGGGAATAATTGTTTCATTATTTATGATAATTTAAAATTATTAACTAAAAAGGGAAAAAGAAAAAAGGGGGTTAGTTTCTACACCTGCCAATTTGAGTCCTAAATGAAAAGGGGAAAGAGGGAAATCTAAAATATTTAGGAAACTAGGAAAAGAGGGAAACATAAGAAGAAACATGAAACCCAAGGGAAAAAGCAGAAAGTCAAACTTAGTAAGGCATCTACCATTAAGAACTTTCTAATTTAAAAATAAACTAGCAAATTGATAATGGGGAAAGTCATTAAAACCTGTAAGAGAATTTTGGGACACCTAGGAGTGATTCTAGGAGTGACTTTAGGTGGGTGAGGGAAATAAGGGAATTAAATTAATTAAAGAAATTAATTTGTGGAGGAATGAAGGGGATGGGTGACACTTGTACGGGGAGGAATTTTTAGGATTTAATTTTTAAAAACTTAATTAAATGAGATTTTAGGAAAACAAGGGACTTCAAAACTCTATATAATGAAGGGAGGAGATGGAGGATGGATCTCTTCTGTTGGTTTAACGTTACACTGTAGAAATATCTACTTGAATGAATTAGCTTGTGGGAGTTGGGACGCCCATCTCGGTGAGGAGTGGCAGCTCAGCCTTGCGAGGCTAGATGGGAGCTAGTTGAATCTCTGGATAGCATGTGTGGCCCCTTTATGGCTCGGGGGGCTAAGGGGGAAGAAGAGTACCCCTAGCATTGGCGGGGAGGTACCGGTGAAGTATCGCCAGTCGCCAAGCCTGAGTTGCTTGGAGCGCATGGGACGTCAACTCAGAGTGGGAGATCAGGCAATGATATGCTTTCTTCATTTTTGTAGGGTAGATTGTTGTAGGATTTATGCTTTGGATCTGCATGTTTATTGGTGTAAGTAAACTAATTGTCTAGATGGATGACTGGAATTTTTCATAGCCTAGCTCGATGATTGATTGAATGCCATGGCCTTCGTTCGTCGCTTCGGCGTTAATAGACCTATGGATCTGAACGCCCCTATTTTTTGTGTGAGGATGATGAGTGAAGGACGAACCTATAAACCATCTACCTCCGTTGTTGTCCATGGTTGGTTGGATCCTTTCGGTTCTCTTACTATTGTATACATTTTGTATTGGTATGCTAACAATGAAAAAAAAAATGAATTGACTTAAGTCTGCATTTTGTATTGGTATGTTGGCAATGAAAAAAAAAATGAATTGACTCATGTCCGCATTTGTATTGGTATATTGGCAGTGGAAAAATGAATTGATTCATGTCTGCATTTTGTATTGGTATTCTGGCAATGGAAAAATGAATTGATTTATGTCTGCATTTTGTATTGGTATTATGGCAAGGGAAAAACGTTTGTTATTCCTGTCTGCATTGTCGTGATATCCTAGAAATGGAAAACAAATTAATTTCTTAGTCCACATTTTATATTTGTTACCCTAAAAGGGGAAAAACATTTGTTATGCCTATCCGCATTGTCATGATATCCTGGAAAAGGCAAACCAATTAATTTCTTAGTCTGCATTTTATATTTGTTAACCTGGAAGGGGAAAAATGTTTTTTTTATACCTATTTGCATCTTTGCTTGGGTACCCCAGTCGATTGAAAAAAAAGAATGAACTAGTTATGATCCATGTCTGTGTTGATTGGGTAGCCCATGCGAATGAAAAACGATTTATTTATTTTTAGTCTGTGTTTTTTTAGGTATGTCAGTGAAATCATAATTGTTCACTACGTTGAAACATTAATCAGACAGTGAATGTAAGGGAAATCTTTAAACTCTGTGAGTTTCCCATTCTATTTTTAACTATGTTTTCCCCATTCTGATTTTCCACATTGAGATTTGCCCATTCTGTTTTTAACTATGTTTGTGGCATTCTGATTGCCCCATTCCGATTTTCCACATTGCAATTTTCCCATTCCATTTTTAATTATGTTTTCCCCATTCTGAAGCCCCATTCTGAAGCCCCATTCTGATTTGCCACTTTGTGATTTGCCCATTTCATTTTAATTGGCATCCAGTGCACAAATTGATTTAAAACACTATATATATTTGAGTGGTATTACATTTTGATTTCCAGGTGACTTGTCTTTCCGCATTTTGTTTTAATTGACAACCAGTACACAAATTGATTAAAACATATATGTATTGAGTTGTATTCCATTTAGATTGCCAGACGAATTTTCAACTACACCCCTTCCATTTTTAATTTAACAGCCCGCGTATAACTACACAATAGTTTATAGAGTTGGTAATTCTGATTTACTTTACACAACATCTTCTTACCATTTTAGACAACCACCTCTTGTGTTATAAGAATGTCAACAATTGACCAAAGGATTTATCAAGGACTTAATCTAGACACCAATTATAACTCATTTATAAGGTTTCAATTAATATTTCTTTTTACCGCCTTGTCATTATGTTAAACTGGTTAAATTTCGACTGATTATTTTGATGTCAATGTCGTTTTGGGGCAGCATAGATCACTGTTAAAAATGTCAAGAGTTCACATTTTTAATGAACAATGTATTTTTTTGACAAGTGTTGATTTGGTTAAATGCCTATTTTGGTTCACCTTTATGATAGCTTTGATGACAATAGTAATGATAAAGGTCCACACTTTCGCCCCTAGACTTCTTGCTTGATAGATATTAGGATGTGTTAGACATCATGATTTTGGGGTGTACTAGTCCTTTACCTTGTGCAAGCATAATGGACGAGAGTTTATTAGATGCTCAGCTAAAACCTTACTAGCCCTTAGTTTTTGGTAGTTTTGCGGCTCACACCTTAGGTCGAGCTGGAAGGGGTGATGGGTCTATCCTTACACCATAGGTTGTCTTGTAGGAAACAAGATTCCTCCGCTCCTTCGCAAAATTAAATTCAAAGGTTATATTGCATCTTGTCTACCCGTTGCTTGGGGGCATAGGTGTAGTCTTCATGTTTGTTATTTTGGCTCCTAGCACATAATATTATCTAGAGTCCTTGGTCTAGATAGGTTGTGTTGTTCCAATCTTATTGATGCGTGTATCACCTGGTGATGGCATGATTCCTGATGAGGGTATCATGGCAGGCCCTATGGGTTAATGACGAATGATAGCTTGGTTGGAGTCGGTGCCTACCATGTGAGTGTCGGTGAGCATCATATGTTTACTTGGGTGAATGCAGTGGTTCACGTGCCTTGCAGTTCTAGTATTGTTCATCAACATCATTTTGTCGGGAAGGGGAAGTCGTCCCTTAGCTTGTAGTTGTGTCTTGTTTCGTTGGGCAGTTAGTCGTTCCTCTTTGTTATTCTGCGCATGTTTGCCCAGTTTTCCTGGAGCCTGTGCGTGGTGTCACAATAGCTTGTTGCCTAGATTGCATGCTTATGTTCATTGTCAGTGGTGTGGTTAAACTGTTGTCTTCATATCCATCTTGCATAGAAACAAAAAAAAGAATCACTTCTGTTTTGCTTGTTGTCATAACGATGGGGACGTCACATGTGGTATTAGAGTGGGTTCAACCCTGCAACTATGGATCGCCAGGCTTTCTACTGTAGTAAACCCGTGATTATTAACCCTTGCGTTAATTAAAAACCTTAACATGTCCTCATGGTGATTGCGTTTAGAGGGCGCGTCTGAGGTTCACAATGTGGTGCCATGGAAGGAGGTGTGATGCCTCCATAAGTTCTTGCACCCTCAAAGTCGAACCCCCAAGGGGAAAGAGAAAGTCCTTGGGTTTGATTCGCTTGTAGTAAGGGATGATGATGGTCTAACAAGGCCCTCCCAAGTAATTTCTAGGGCCTTGATTCACCATCGGTACTGAGATGAGGATGGGGCACCTATACCCAAGAGGGTCCATAATGCGCCCTAGTTAGTACCATTAACATCCATTGAGAACTTGAGAGAGTTGAGTTCTCAAGTCCATAAGTGTCGCAGATGGTTGTGCCATCGAGGAATGATTGTACAGAAGGGTGTTGTGCTTCACACACCTCATTTACGACCTCCAGCATGAAGGTCCACATGGTGGTCTTTCAACTGAAGAGGAGTTCTCTTCTATGGCAGAAGATGCTCCTGCCACTTTTGAACATGGCCATCGATGATGTGTCATGGGAACTGATCATTGATTGGTTCCAGGAGAGGTATATTCCGAGGAATTCATTGAGTGTCATCTCCACGATTTCAATGCCTTGCGATAAGGCAACTGCACGGGGCCTGAGTAAGAGGCCCGTTTGGAGCTTCTTCGGTATGATCCACACCCAAATTACCAAGAAACTTATAGTCAACAAGTTTGTGTTGGCCTTAGTGTTAGAACTCAGCTTCTACTTTGGTTACTAGGATTACTGGACCAAAGAAAGTATGCTGGAATGTGGGGAGCAACATTTCCAGCGCGACGACCCTGTGAAGAGGACTAGATCATCCCGATTAGTTGGACCCACTACCATGGGATATTTGGGAAAGGTCCATCAGATTCATGCAGCGGTGAATAACCACCAGGAATATCACCATTCAAATGCGCTCGAGATTTTAGGTACTGTCACTGACTAGACCCTTAGTATTTGATAGATCTTGTTGCTACCGAGAGTTTCATTTCTGGTGCAACACTAAAAATGATTAAGTTAAAGGAAGTCGAACAAGATGATTTTATCTTTGTAGAGATCTCTTTGGGAGAAAACAACGGGTTGGAGGAAAGGTTACGAGTTGTACCTTAACCTGGGAGAGTTGTCACTAGGGCCAATCTCTACGACACAATATTCAGATGTTATGACATCGTGATCAGTATGAATTCATTGGAATCACATGAGGCGATACTCCACTCTAAGATGAAATGGTTGAGCTTGGTCGATGATGAAGGACAAGGACTTTTGATTGTAGGTTGGAACCAGGGAGTTTTCGTGAAGTTCATCTCTTCCTTGCATCTACGGAAGAGCATGCGCAAGGGGTGAAATCTTTATGTGATCCTTGCGTTAAACAAGAAGGGAGTGGCAAAAGTTATAGAACACCTTCCGGTGGTGAGAGAGTTTGCAGACGTCTTCTCGAAGGAGTTACCTGGGATTCTGCCAAAGAGGGAGTTGGAGTTTACTATAGAACTAAAAATGGGAACTGAACCGATAGCGAGAATGCCTTATCGTATGTCAACCCCAGAGTTATGGGAGTTGAGAATGCAACTGAAGGAGTTGTTGAACCTGGGACTTATATGTCCGAGTGTGTCACCGTGGGGTGCACCTGTTATTTTCATATGAAAGAAGGATGGGTCCTAGAGACTCTGCATTGACTACCGTCAACTAAACAAGGAAACAATCAAGAATCAATATCCATTTCCAAGGATTGATGATCTGTTAGATGATATGAAGGGTGCAACGATGTTTCCAAGGATCGACCTGAGGTCAGGGTATCACCAGTTACAGATCAAGGAAGATGGCATCCCTAAGAATGAATTTAAGATGAGGTCTAGACATTACGAATTACTGTGTTATCGTTTGGATTTACAAACTCCCCAGGGGTATTTATGAGTTGAGGAACGAGGTGTTTCACGAATATTTGGAAAAGTTTGTCCAAGTGTTCATTGATGATATTTTGATTTACTCTAGGACAATAGAGGATCATGTCGAGCCCTTGCGCTTGGTGCTACAGTGTCTGCGAGAGAAAAAATTGTATGGGAAGTTGTCCAAATGCTGATTTTATCAATCGAAGATTCACTACTTATGGAAAGTCATCATCGGTGAAGGTATAGTTGTGGATCCATCAAAGGTCGAGAATATCATGGAATGGCATGCAATGATGCATGTCCCAGAAGTGTGTAGCTTCATGGGTTTTTTAGGATACTATCAACGGTTCGTCGAGGGATTTTCAAAGATAGCCAATCCAATCAAAAAATTGTAGAAGAAGAACAAGAAGTTTTTTTGGACCGAGAAATGCGTGAAAGAATTTCGGAGGCTCAAGGAGTTGTTGACAACATCACCGATACTAAAGGTTCCTGACATGGATGCAGAATTGTTGGTATGCATTGACGCATCCAAGGAAGGCTTAGGCAGAGTCTTGATGCAATACAGTCGAGTGATCGCTTACATCTTGAGGAAACTGAGAAGGCATGAGGAGAACTATGCGATGCATGATTTGGAGTTGTTAGCCATTGTATATGCCCTGAAGGTTTAGAGACACTACCTTGTTGGATGAAAATTTGAACTAAAGACAGACCAATGTGGACTACAACACATCTTTATGCAAAGAGACCTGAACACGCGACAACGATGTTGGTTGGAATTGCTTAGCAAGTACGACTTCGATATTACTTATATAAAAGGGATAGTGAACTGAGTGGCAGATGCATTGAGTTGGAGACCAAACATATTTTCGATGTTGCCTCTTCAGACAAATCTAAGTGAAAAGATTCTAACTTTAAAACGTGATGATGACTGGTATGAAGAGGTCGAGGATTTTATCGGACAAAACACAATGAGGTTACCAAGATTTTAAGGATTTATGTTAAATGACGATGGATTATTGAGGTTTAAAAAAAATGTATTTACTTACCACCAAACGACAAATTGAGGAGCTTGATCCTAAACAAGGCTCATAGAGTAGTATACATGGCTCACCCGAAAGTCACAAAGATAAGGGAGGACCTTAAATTCTTATTCTTCTGGAAATGAATGAAGGAAGACATAGTCAACTATGTGGCCAGATGTCTAGAATGTCAGTAGGTGAAGGTTGGACATAGACATCCAATGGGATTCTACCACTGCACGTTATACTGAGATCGAAATGGGAGGTTATTTCAATGGATTTTATTGTCGGATTGCCACTGACGTCAAGGAGACATGACTTGATTTTCATAGTAGTCGACACTACGATGAAGAGTGCTCATTTTATTCCTATGTGTATGATGTATCAGGCACCTTACATAGCTAGAGTTTTCATAAGCGAGATTGTGAGGTTGCATGGCGTGCCTCAGAGGATTATATCCAATCGAGGATCAGTGTTTACTGGATGATTTTGGATGAGTTTCCAAGAGGCCTTGGGGAACCCAGCTTAACTTCAGTACTTCATATCACCTGGAGACTGATGGGAAAACCAAACGAATGAACTAGACCTTGGAAGACATGTTGCACATGTACGTGATGGACCAAAAAAAGGGTTGGGAAGAATTCCTTCCACTGGTGGAATTCTCTTATAACAATAGTTACCAAAGCACCATTAAGATGGATCCTTTCGAGTTTCCTTATGGCTGATTGTGTCGGATGCCATTGATTTGGGATCAACTCGAGGATAGGGTCCTACAAGGACCAGAAGCGATCTAAGAAATGGAAGAGAAAATGCAAACAATAAGACAAAGGACTAAGGAAGTGTAGGATCGATAGAAGAGTTAAGTCGATTCACACTGTGTCGACCATAGTTATGAGGTTGGAGATCGAGTCTTCTTGTAGGTTAGACCGCATAAGTGTAATATACCAGATATAAAAAGTATGCAGAACAGAAATAAAATGCTAGAAATGGTAGAATAACAGTAATATAACCAGCATAATCTCCACAATAACACAAAAATGATATAAGAACAACAACATAAATAACACTTTGATTCAAAAAACAATGTTCACGGGCCTCTTCAAGGGGGAAACCTCCAATCGAATATAACTCTGTTAAAATAATCTCCAAGCTAAGGTTTTCATACCCTCGACCCTTATTTATGCTAAATATGTCTATCAAGAGAAGCATCTAGAGGAAGATCCTTCTAGAAGTGGAATCTTCTATTAGGTCATCTTACATCTATCTTATTCTATTTTATTGAAAGGCCTTATTAATATTGACCTTTATTACATCCAAATATATTTCTCTACCTATGTGTGGGTTAGGAACATAACATGTCTGCCCCCTTAAAAACAACCTTGTCCTCAAGGCTTAAGATGTGGAAACTGCTTCAGAATGGTAGTTGGTTCCCAAGTGGCATCTGCTGGAGTTGTATCTTTCCACTGGACTAGCACTTACTGGGTGGTTCTCTGACATAGGTGACGCTCATGCTGGTCCAAAATTGCTTCTGGCTATAGCCAAGTGGATCCTTCTCTAGCTAACTCGAGAAGGTTGGTTTGAATTTGGCACCTAGTTCCAATCACCTTCTTTAAGCATGAAACATGAAAAATAGGATGTAACTTCGACTGACTGGGCATAGCTAACTAATAGGCGACATGTCCCACACACTTGAGAACTGTATAAGGACCATACAATTTGGGTGCTAGCTTCTGACAATGCTCGGCCTTGAGGGAAGTTTTCTTGAATGGTTGTAGTCGCAGAAACACCCGATCCCCTTCTGCAAATTGATGTTTAGAGCGACCTTGATTTTCTTGTTGCTTCATGCGATTATGTTCCATGACCAAGTTCTCTTTAAGGGTATGAAGAATATCCTCTTGAACTATAAGTGTTTGGTCAATCATCTGGACCTTCGAGGTACCCAGTAAGTATGAGATAACTAAAGGTGGCTTCTATCCATATACCGCTTCAAAAGGAGTCATGTGTGTAGTTGTATGGTAGGAAGTCTTGTACGACCATTCAACTAGGGGTAACCATTGAGCCCATTGATTTTTCTTTTCAGAGGAAAAACAACTTAGATATGTTTCCAAACACTTGTTGACTACTTCTGTTTGACCATCAGTCTGGGGATAATAAGTTGTGCTGAGATGCAATTTGGTGCCCTATAGCTTAAACAGTTCTTGCCAAAAATTGCTTGTGAAAGTTGGGTCATGATCAGAAACAATAGAGTGCGGTGTGCCATGAAGCTTGAAGACCTGGTCCATGAAAATTGGAGCCACCATGGATGCAGTAAATGGGTGTTGAAGAGTGAAGAAATGAGCATACTTGGAAAGGAGATCCACAACAACCATTATGACTGATTTATTTACCGATTTGGGTAAGCTGGTAATAAATTCCGTAGAGATATCCTTCCAAATAGCGGGTGGAATCGGAAGCGGCTGTAGTGTGCCCAAAGATTTGACTGTTTCTCCCTTATTTCATTGACAAACATCACATTCAGTGACAAAATTACGGATGTCTTGTTTCATACCATCCCAAAAAAAAGAACCTTTGACCCTGTCATAGGTTTTGGTGAACCCGGAGTGCCCCCCTGTGGGTGTAGCATGAAGCTCAGAAAGTACCATGGATTTAATATTTGATTGTTTACTTAAATACAAATGACCTTTGTATCAAAGCTCATGTTGGAGCCAAGAGTACCCTGGGGGAGTGGGAGCATTGGTCTGCAATTTCTGGATCAAATGGGAACTTTTGGGATCTTGTAGCCATTCCTGGCGAACAGCTTGGAGCCAATCTGGTACAATGAAGGAAAGAGAAAAAAGGGATCCTTCTTCTTCATATTTTAGGGATAGTGCATCTGCCACCACATTGTCTTTTCCTTTCTTGTAAATGATCTCAGAATCATATCCAAAGATCTTAGTCACCCATTTTTGTTGCTCCAGGGAGGAAATGCATTGTTCCAGAAAGTACTTGAGGCTTTGATGGTCTGTCTTAATTTGGAAATGTTTCCCCAAGAGATAAGGGTGCCACAGTTCAACGACATGTAGAATAGCCAACATTTCCTTTTCATAGATGGGTTTCCCTAGATTCCTTTCAGATAGATTCTTGTTGGTGAAGGCCAAAGGTCGACCCTCTTGCATAAGGACAACACCGATTCCTTTCCCTAAGGAATCGCATTCCAGCACAAAGGTCTTTGTGAAATCAAGAAGGGCTAGAACCAGAGTGGTGCACATGGCCATCTTCAAGGTTTGGAAAGCTTGAGCAGCGGCTGGAATTGAAGTGAAAGAATTATTTTTGAGGAGAGTAGTGAGAGGTGCTGCAATCTTTCCATAATTCTTAACAAACTTGTGATAATACCTTGTTAAGCCCATAAATTCACACAAGATTTTAAGAGTCTTTGGGTGCGGCTAGTATTGCATAGCTTCAATCTTTTTCAGATCCACCTTGACACCATCCTTTCCAACCATATGACCCAAGTATTCTACTTCTGAGGAACCAAAAGAACATTTAGACTGTTTCAGGAAAAGTTGGTGCTGAGAGAGTAGATGGAGAACTCGATCCACATGAGTAAGATGGTTTGTCTAGGTTTTTCTATAGATGAGTATATCATCAAAGAAAACTAAGACAAAATGATGGAGAAAAGGACGGAGGACATGATTCATGAGGATTTGGAAGGTGGAGGGGGCATTACACAAGCCAAAGGGCATGACCAAAAACTCATAGTGGCCCTCATGAGTTCGAAAGGTCATTTTGGGAATGTCTGCCTCTTTCATACGTATCTGGTGATAGCCCAAGAAAATATCAAGTTTAGTAAAGAATTGGGTGCCACTCAATTCATCCTAGAGGTAATTAATGACAAGAATGGGAAATTTGTCTTTAATGGTCAGTTTGTTGAGAGCACAAAAGTTCAGAAACATTCTCCAAGAACCTTCTTTCTTCAGGACCATGACTATAGCAGAATATTAAGGGCTCGTACTAGGTCGGATAATGTTTGCATTAAGGAGTTCATGGACCATTTTCTCAATTTCATTTTTTTATGAAAAGGGGTAGCGATATGGACGAATCTTGGGAGGAAGGCTTCCAGGTACAAGGGGAATGGAATGATCATGAACACCGCGGGAAGGAGGGAGTCCTTGGGGAGTGGAAAATACCATTTGATGTTTAGAGAGGAGGGCTTGGAGGTCTTGCAGAACTGGGGGTGTCTCTGTTGCTTGTATGGCATGGAGTTGGGCAATGACACTAGAATGACCTTTTTTTAGTAGCGTTTCCATGCGATGGGAACTAATGACCTCAGGTGAACTAACAATGATGCCTTGGAATTTATATTGGTGGCCTTCCTGGTCGAATTGTATGGTTAATGCCTTAAAATCCATGAGAATGGGACCCAAAGTCCTTAGACAGTCTGCACCCAACACAATGTCACAACCACCCATGTTGATAGCAAACATATGGGATTTTAGGTGGTAGTCATCAATTTGGAGATGCACATTTTCACAGCGCCCTCCACATTTCATGGAACCACCATTGGCAATCATGATTTGGAAATTGTTGACGACATGGATGTAGCAATGAGTTTCTTGGGCATTGCGGCGATGAATAAAATTATGGTGCTTCCACTATCAACCAAAATGATGACCTTCTGATGCTTAATGTAAATGATTAACTTGAGGGTTTGGGGAGCAGAGAAGATAGTGAGAGCATTGAGGGAAATGACTGGTTCCAATTTGAGAGGTTCTGAGGGAGGGGTTATGTTAGTGATTTCAGGTGACTCAGACACAAGGGAAGTTTCAACATCCTCTTCCGAAATATCCTCGGAGATGGCCATAAAAATATTTTGTTCCTTACACTTGTGGCCCAGGAAATATTTTTCATCACAATTATAACAAAGGCCTTTGAGTTGGCATTCAACCATTTCAACCTTGGTCAATTTTTGGATCTTTAATGGGGCAGAGGGAGTAGTGGGATTTACGGGTTTAGGGTGAGGGAGAAAGGAGGGTTTTCGGTTTTGAGAGGATACAACCTGTTGTTCTTATTTATCTCTTTTAGTAGCCTCTTCCCAACTCAAGGGTCGAGCCATGAGGATATGGGCCCGAATATCATCCTTGAGGCCACTGATAAAACACTCTCGAAAGAAAGCATCAGTCATGTCCTCTATTCGAAAATCCAAGTGCTCAAAGGAAACTATGAAGTATTCTAATGTGCCCGATTGTTTCAAATTTTTCAAACGGCCCAAATGGTTGGTTTCAGTGTCAAAGTGTTAATAAAGATCATTCACAAATTGGGTCCAAGAAATATACCCTTGACGGTAAGTTTTTCTCCATTGCCAACATTGCTTGGACTTGAAGGGGTACCAAAAGGGGTTACAAGGGTGGCCAACATATGTTCTCTTAAGAACCACTTGTCATTCCTGTGTGTATGAATCCCTCAACCACGGGTTCATGCGTGTAACGACAGATCTCTATGGATTAAATACATCGGAAAACGTCTCTACCCTGAAAAAAAAAATATTCCCACAATTTCTTCCAAGGAAAGTGCTCTGATACCACTTGTAATATACTAGATATACAAAGTATGCAGAACAAAAATAAAATGATAGAAATGGAAAAATAACAGTAATATAACCAACATAATATCCACAATAACAAAGAAATGATATAAGAACAACAACAGAAATAACACTTTGATTCAGAAAGAAATGTTCATGGGCCTCTTCGAGGGGCCAACCTCCAGTCAAGCAGTGATATGTTACAATAATCTCCAAGCTAAGGTTTTCATACCCTCGACCCTTATTTATACTAAATATGTCTATCAAGAGAAGCATCTAGAGGAATATCCTTCCAGAAGCGGAAGCTTCTATTAGGTCTTCTTACATCTGCCTTATTCTATTTTATTGAAAGGCCTTATTAATATTGACCTTTATTACATCCGAAAATATTACTCTACCTATGTGCGGGTTAGGACCCTAATAATAAGAGTTCGATCAAGTTTGGAAAGAGAGAGAAATTCTCTCCTAGGTTCATGGGACATTTCAAGATTGTGGAGAGAAAGGGGCCCGTGGCCTATCGACTAGCCTTGCCTAATTATTTGAGGTGTATGCATGATGTTTTTCATGTGCCTCTATTGAGACTTTATGATTAGTGATCCTACCCATGTTTGACTTGAGAACCTTGCGGGTTTTGGATGAGGGTGCGCTCATGGTTGATCCAATCTGCATCCTATATCATCACATTCGACATCTATGGCATCGAACAATAGATTGGGTCAAGGTTCAGTGGGACAACTATAGTCCGCACTCGGAAACCTGTGAGGACGCATATGATATGTGCCAACTGTTTCCTTTTGCCTGATAGATAGACTTATGATATTGTGATACCCATTATTTCAGCACGTACACTGTGAAACTTTGGGACAAAGTTTAGACCAAGAGGGGCTGTATGTAACATCTCTCTCTTGCGCGCACTAAGCGAACTTATTCTTTGAGGACTCTTGCTTGCAAGTGATTCAGATTATTATACTAGTAAGCTTTTGATTTTGATTATGAGGCGTTATGGTTTGATGACATGTTGATTTGTGGCACTGACATAGACAGGTGCTATTGACTTGATTTTACTGAGTGTGCAGGATTTTGGACCTCAAGGATGCAGAGGCATGGATGGAACCCCTTGGACTCCATATCGAGTTGGGGAGTGAACTATTGGGGTTTGATTGTTTTATATGCGATATTAGTGCATCTGATTAGATGATATGATTGTGGATATATTTCTGACATGATTCATTGATGATGCAGGCTGACGATAGCTTGTCGACTAGACTCACATGTGGAGTAGAGGGGTCACGCTCGACTACCAGAGATGTTGATGGAGAGGTGTGGACAAAAGCCCCACCACAACCTACTAGCACTCCCACCGTGGCTCAAACTGTAGGTTAACGACTACCTTGTTTGAGAGGACCCACGATGCCGTGAGGGCAGACTGCAACAGTCACTAACGATGATTATAAGGGGTGTGCAATAAGGTAGGGGCCTTATTCCTTAGAGGCCCTTAGTCTCCCACAAGTTCCCCTGACAGAGTATTGACTCTAGGGGTTTTTGATGTATACCAATTCAGTCAAGAGGCGAGTGGCACCCTTGGAGCACATGGTGCATCTTGAAGGGAACATCGTGCAAGAAAAAATGGAAAGAGGCAAGTGGCACCCTTGGAACACGTAGTGCATCCTAAATGGCATGTTGTGCAAGGGAAACAAATTAAGGCCAGTGGCACCCTTGGAGCACCTAGTGTGTCTTGAAGGGCACGTCACATTGTTGATGATAAATGAATGAACCTAGATGGCCTTAGGAAGAATAATGGGTTAAGAATTAAAAAAAAAAAATTCCCTAATAAAATTTCGCCTGGTATGAAAATTTAAGGTCTAAGTCTAAATTATGCTAGTGGTAAAATTTTATCTATCTATTTTAAAAAAATAAAAAACAAAAAAAACATAAATAATAATTATACTCTTCGTTAAATTTTGTAATAATAAGGGGGTTAAGGAATTTAAATGACTCATAAAAATATGTTAGGGTAAAATTAAAAAAAAACGGGAAATAATTGTTTTATTATTTATGATAATTTAAAATTATTAACTAAAAAGGGAAAAAGGAAAAAGGGGGTTAATTTCTACACCTGCCAATTTGAGTCCTAAATGAAAAGGGGAAAGAGGGAAATCTAAAATATTCAGGAAACTAGGAAAAGAGGGAAACATAAGAAGAAAAGGGAAACCCAAGGGAAAAAATAGAAAGTCAAACTTAGTAAGGTATCTACCATTAAGAACTTTCTAATATAAAACTAAACTAGAAAATTGATAATGGGGAAAGTCATTAAAACCTGTAAGAGAATTTGGGGACACCTAGGAGTGATTCTAGGAGTGAATCTAGGTGGGTGAGGAAAATAAGGGAATTTAATTAATTAAAGAAATTAATTTTTGGAGGAATGAAGGGGATGGGTGACACTTGTACGGGGAGGAATTTTTAGGATTTAATTTTTAAAAACTTAATTGAATGAGATTTTAGGAAAGTAGGGACTTCAAAAATCTATATAATGAAGGGAGGAGATAGAGGATGGATCTCTTCTCTTGGAATAACATTACGCTACATAAATCTCTACTTGAATGACTTAGCTTGTGAGAGTTGGGACACCCAGCTCGTTGAGGAGTGGTAGCTCAGCCTTGTGAGGTGAGCTGGGAGGTAGTCGAATCTCTGGATAGTATGTGTGCCCCCTTTACGGCTCAGGGGGATAAGGGGGAAGAAGAGTACCCCTAGCATTGGCTGGGAGGTCTCGGTGAAGTCTTGCAGGTCAGCAAGCGAGATTTTCCCAGAGCGTGCGGGACGTCAACTCAGAGCGGGCGATCAGGCAATGATACACTTTCTTCATTTTTGTAGGGTAGATTGTTGTAGGATTTAGGCTTTGGATCTGCATGTTTATTGGTGTAAATAAACTAATTGTCTAGATGGATGAATGGAATTTTTCATAGCCTAGCTTGATGATTGACTGACTCCCATGGACTTCATTTTCCCACATGTCTTGAGCGCCCTCGGGTGTTGATTGTGACCATTGTGGTTGTTTTTCCTTTCGTACCTAGCTCATTAGTCCTTGCCTGAGCAGTCGGCCAGGAGCTTGATTTACGGTCGTCGCTTCGGTGTTAATAGGCCTATGGATCTCAATGCTCTGCTTTTCTTTGCGAGGATGATGAGTGAAGGATGAACCTATCAGCCGTCTACCTCCATTGTTTTCCTTGGATGGTTGGATCCTTTCAGTTCTCTTACTATTGTCTACATTTTGTATTAATATGATGGAAATGAAAAAAAAATGAATTGACTCATGTCTGCATTTTGTATTGGTATGCTGGCAATGAAAAAAAAAATGAATTGACCCATGTCTACATTTGTATTGGTATGATAGCAATGGAAAAATGAATTGATTAATTTCTACATTTTGTATTGGTATTCTGGCAATGGAAAAACGAATTGATTTATGTCTGCATTTTTTATTGGTATATTGGCAAGGGAAAAACGTTTTTTATTCATGTCTGCAATGTCATGATATCCTGGAAATGGAAAAAAAATTAATTTATTAGTATGTGTTTTATATTTGTTACCTTGGAAGGGGAAAAGTGTTTGTTATTCATGTCTGCATTGTCATGATATCCTGTAAACGAAAAACCAATTAATTTCTTAGTCTGCGTTTTATATTTGTTAATTTGGAAGGGGAAAAAAGTTTTTGTTATACCTGTCTACGTCTTCGCTTGGGTACCCCAGTCGATTGAAAGAAAATAAAATGAATTAGTTATGATCCCTGCCTGCATTGATTGGGTACCCCAGGTGAATGAAAAACGATTTCTTTATTTTTAGTCTGCGTTTTGTTGGGTATACCGACGAAATCATAATTGTTCACTATGTTGCAACATTAATCAGACAGTGAATGTAATGGAAATATTTAAACTCTGTGAGTTGTCCATTCCATTTTTAACTATGTTTGCCCCATTCCGATTTGCCACATTGTGATTTTCCCATTCCATTTTAAACTATATTTGCGGCCTTCTGATTGCCCCATTCCGATTTGCCACATTGTGATTTGCCCATTCCATTTTTAATTATGTTTGCCCCATTCTGAAGCCCCATTCCGATTTTCCACTTTGCGATTTTCCCATTCCATTTTAATTGGCAACCAATGGACAAATTGATTTAAAACGCTATATATATTCGTGTGGTATTACATTTTGATTGCCAGGTGACTTGTCTTTTCACATTCTATTTTAATAGACAACCAGTGCACAAATTGATTAAAAATGTATATGTATTGATTTGTATTCCATTTAGATTTCTAGGTGACTTTTCAACTACACGCCTTCCATTTTTAATTTGACAGCCCGAGTATAACTACACAGTAGTTTATAGAGTTGGTAATTCTGATTTACTTTACACAACATCCTTTTACTATTTTAGATAGCCACCTCTTGTGTTATAAGAATGTCAAGAATTGACCAAAGGATTTATCAAGAACTTAATTTGGACACCAAGTATAACTCGTTTATAAGGTTTTGATTAATACATTTTTTTACTGCCTTGTCATTATGTTAAACTGGTTAAATTTTGACTGGTTATTTGACATCAATGTCATTTTGGAGTATCATAGATCATCGTTAAAAATGTTAAGAGTTCACATTTTTAATGAACAATGTATTTTGCTGACAAGTATTGATTTGGTTAAATGCCTATTTTGGTTCACCTTTATGATAGCTTTGATGAAAATAGTAATGATAAAGGTCCACTCCTTCGCCCCTAGACTTATTTCTTGACAGATATCAGGATGCGTTAGACATCATGATTTTGGGTGTACTAGCCCTTTAGCTTGCGCAAGCATAATGGAAAAGAGTTTATTAGATGCTTAGCTAAAACCTTAGTAGCCCTTAGTTTTTGGCAGTTTTACACCTCGCGCCTTAGGTCAAGCTGGAAGGGGTGATGGGTCTTTCCTTACACCACAGGTTGTCTTATAGGAAACAAGATTCCTCTGGTCCTTCGTGCAATTAAATTCGAAGGTTATCTTGCATCTTGTCTACCCATTTCTTGGGGGCGTAGGCATAGTCTTCATGTCAGTTATTTCATCTCCTAGCACATCAGATTATCTAGATTCCTTGGTCCAGATAAGTTTTGTTGTGCCAAGCTTATTGGCATGTGTATCACCTAGATATGGCATGATTCATGATGAGGGGATCGTGGCATGCCCTATGGGTTAATGACAAATGATAGCTTGGTTAGAGTTGGTGCCTACCACGTGAGTGTGGCTGAGCGTCGTATGTTTACCTGGGTGCATGCATTGGTTCGTGCACCTTGAGGTTCTAGTATTGTTTGTCAACGTCATTTTTTCGAGAAGGGGAAGTGGGCCTTTATCTTGTAGGCGTGTCTTGTTTTGTTGGGCGGTTAGTCGTTCCTCCTTTTTATTCTGCGCATGTTTTCCCAGTTTCCCTGTAGCCTGTGCATTGTATCACAATAACATGTTGCTTGGACTATGTGCTTGCGTTCATCGTCAGTGGTGTGGTTAAACTATCTTTGTCATCGCTTTCTTACCTAGAAACAAAAAAAACAATTTCACTTGTTCTTCGCTTGTTGTCATAATGATGGGGACGTCACATGTCTTAACATGTGAGCCATTTCCAATCACAAGATGGAATGAGAATTTGATATCGTAAAGGTGCCCTAATACTATGCATTCTTTAAAAAAGATTAGTGTCATCCAAATGTTAGAAGGGGGCATGCTTAGAAGGATATATGATGATAGTTTTATTAGTCATATTAGGTACTTAAAGATGTCTTGTAAATATGCCTAGTAGTGAGCATGCCTAAGTTAGGATTAGTTTCATCCCTTGCGCCTAATGATACCTCAATTCTTGACTTGAAAAAAGAACTTGTATTATATAAAATGGTGTGGTTAAACTATCTTTGTCATCTCTTTCTTACCTAGAAACAAGAAAAACAATTTCACTTCTTCTTCGCTTGTTTTCATAACGATGGGGACGTCACATGTCTTAACATGTGAGCCATTTCCAATCACAAGATGGAATGAGAATTTGATATCATAAAGGTGCCCTAATACTATGCATTCTTTAAAAAAGATTAGTCTCATCCAAATGTTAGAAGGGGGCATGCTTAGAAGGATATATGATGATAGTTTTATTAGTCATATTAGGTACTTAAAGATGTCTTGTAAATATGCCTAGTAGTGAGCATGCCTAAGTTAGGATTAGTTTCATCCCTTGCGCCTAATGATACCTCACTTCTTGACTTGAAAAAAGAACTTGTATTATATAAAATGCATGTCCCTAAAAGATTAAGTTTTCCTCTATCCTATATTAAAGTTAGGGTGCACCCCAAGTGGTTCTTGGTTCTTTCAGTCTTATACAAATTTAGGTTATAACGTACTTGGGCATAAATTTCCAAGTGATTCCCTCATTCATATCCTAATTAGAGTGGAATTCCCCAAGAACATACTTTTGGGTATTAATGGGGGTGTCGTAATTTGTAAGTACTTAGATCTTACTCTTATTCAAATAGGGTGCACCGGAAGTAGTTCCCTTGTTATTATATTAATTCTTGTTTAAATCCCAAGAACATAATTTTGGCACTAACTAAGATGAAAATTCATTAAGTTGTTGTCTCACTCCTATATATGTAAATTAAGGTGTGCCCCAAACATGTCCTTTACTTCTATAATAATTAGGGTGAAATTCCCCAATGGCATACTTTTGGTTATCAATAGGGGTATAAGTTACCAAATGGTTCTTTCACTTCCATACAAATTAGTAGTTCCCTAAATCCTATACTAATTAGGTTGTAATTATTAATAATATACTTTTAGGTACTAATTGGGGTGTAGTTACCAAGTGAGTTTTTTATACATAGTACCCTTTTTATAAATATCATAATTTTGGAAATATGTTTGAAGATAGTTAAAACAAGTCATCAAAATCTGGAATGTACTTTCAATGAAAAATTAAAAATTCTTGAATGTACACATGTGCCAAGTTTGTTTAAAAACAACGTAATTGTATTCCATCTTCAATTATTCGTTCATGATAGACTTTGGACATTTTCTATTTTCTAACTTTTTTTTTTTAATTGAACTTCTATTAACTTTATGCGTGCTTCACATACCAAATGACTA
This sequence comes from Picea glauca, assembly GCA_000966675.3. Taxonomy (NCBI): domain Eukaryota; kingdom Viridiplantae; phylum Streptophyta; class Pinopsida; order Pinales; family Pinaceae; genus Picea; species Picea glauca. The sequence continues at coordinate 435,758 of JZKD02S1652423.1, read as the reverse complement.
TATTGACAACTTGTGACATCTGACTGGTAGTCTTGAAAGTGAACATGAGTATCAGTTTGATAGGTTTCTTGAAAAAAATATCATTTCAATACAATGGATCCTCTTTCATATATAAAACCGTTATCATCAAAATCTTCTAATAGCCTCATATTTTGTTCCGTGCATCACATCAAATAATATTTCATGTTTTCAGTGTTGTCTACAGGTGCAACCATGGAAAAAATATCTCCTGCAAATAGTTGGATATATTGGACAACAAATAATTTGTGTTATATTATCACACAGGTACATCTACAAGTTATTTGAAAAAAATTAAACATCAAATTTTTACCTTCTCAAACAAGATCATAAACTCTATTGCCATCAACTAACACTATAGTTTCATTCAATTCCGTATCCTCTGATCTTGCAAGTGGAATTTTCCCTTTTACATTAAGTTCAGTATGTCTCAAAGATTTAACATATCCTGGATTTTTCATTCTCACAAATATTTATGGATTTTGTGTCCTCTATGCAAACTGAACAAAAACAAGAGTCATTTCGTCTATCAAATGAAAACCCATTTTGAAAACGTTTGGTTTTAACTAAATGTATTTTTGTTGTCCTAGGTATTGTACTACTATCATATGGGATTGATCTATTTACATCTTTGATTCCAACATACGAAAAATACCTGCAGAAGACAAGAACTTGTTAACTTGAAATATCTCAAGAAAATGATTGAAGATTGAATATAAATTTGAACACGTTCAAATTTATATATCTTGTGTACATACATGTAACATTTATATATAGACACACTTGCACACGTCCCTTGACAGATTATATTCATGGATTAGCGCCATGTTTCACCATTCAACAACTTGTTCAACAGATTCAAATTGATTGGCAAGAGGGTTCAACTGATACCTTCAAAGTGATTGTTTTATACATGCCCCTGCATCGTCGTGCTCTCATTTTCCATGACCAGTCTCAAAAAAATTCCAACAATGTGTAATGTTTAATATTTTATGAAGACAACATAACCAATAGAATGATTGTCTAGATTTGAACTGACCCACACACCCATCAGACCATATCCAATGTCAATTGAATCTGATTTCCCATTCTTTCAATGAATCATAAAATTTATCAAAACAATGTTGTACATAATGTGTGTTGTGTGCTTGATCATCACTTATATAAAAGTGATATTCTTTAATAAAATGTTGATTGTCATTGGTGCTTTCTATGTTTGGAAGACTATGTTGAGCATGTCTATATAGAACGTGGAAAAATATTGTGACTTTATCATAATGATAATATTCTCTCTATATTTCTTTTTGTGCAGCGAATGTGTAATTCTCTACAAAATCAACTACAGACAAAATTGTCCCTGATGGAAACACTTCACGGGATTGTTTGAATTGTAGATATTTCCATCGAGCTCTATGTGAATGCTTGGTGTATTTATAGATTTCTTCCTCAAACTTCTTGAAAAATTCTATCACGCTGATTTTATCTACCTTCAAATCAATCCTTTTGGAAATAACATTTGAAGAATGTGGAGCCGTGCTGCTCATATATTCATATCTCTTCCAATTGAATCTTAAATTATTGATCATTCATATCAATATGATACTTGGAATGAAACAAACTTAGATTTACACAACGATCACATTTCTTTCCACCAACACATTTTTTTTGTAAAATAAATCATCATGTTCTCTTTCACATAGAATTTCAGATATAAAAACACGGAATGTGGAAGGAGGAGGTTAACCTGGCCATAAAGTTTTACAAAAATAAAAAAAAATGTCGTAATACAACTCAATCTCCACATGATAATGACAACAACACGTGTCACAGACAGTGATGGGTCTAACAAACCATAGTTTTTGTTGCACAAATGTATTGATGGAAATTTTAACTTCTTTGTGCTCTTCTTTGAACTTATTAAACAACTCTATTTGTGTCATTGGAAATATATGTTTTAGATGTTCTTCATATTGATTTCTTTTTATTCTTCGTCGCAACACATCCCTTATATGTGGTGAAACACGAGATTCTTCCAACCAACAATTAAGGGCCAATTCATTAACATTTTCTGCAAGTCTATCTTTGTAGGGTTGTCTAGAAATCACTGTCCAACAAGCCAATTCATCATTGACATCTATTTGGAACCAAATTTTCTATGTTTGTGCAATGTTTTTCTTGACCTTCCCATCATTTTTTCCATGTGTCGTGTCAAACAATATTTTATATTTCTCCCTGAAAAAAATGTTGATTGTAACGTTCTATGTGCAACACGAACATCTTCTTTTTGAGATTTTCCAAAAGATTTTAATACACTAGTTATGTTGTTAAAGACATTATGTTGCACCTTTGTATCCTTTGTCGACTTTTGAATACCCAATAATGATGTAGCTTCTTTTAACTTTCTTGACTTCAATAGACAAAGTACAAGTTGATCTTGTGTTGTTACTGATTCATCTTTGAAAAAAGTTTTATACATATTCTTAGTTCGATATGTTATATAATGCTTAGATTTTTTCTTCCCAAATTTGTCAGTATCAACATTTTCTAATATTTCATCATCAATGTTGATAGATTCTCCTGCATATTTCAATTTAAAGTTTATATTAAAAAACATAACCCAAACGCAAATTCACTAAGTTATATATACTTAAGTGTTCATCTTGTATTAATCTAAATTTATGTACATACCTATAGGTGATTCATCATCTGCTTCAATTTTGGTTTGAACGTCTTCTGCTTCAATTTTGGTTTCAACATCTTCTTCGACATTATGAGACAAATCTATTTATGTTTTTTGAAAAACATCAAATTGTAATTACAATCAATTATATTATTTACAATATTT